>JTDE01003585.1:35637-74571 GCA_014338405.1 Paragonimus skrjabini miyazakii
GGCCTCATTTTACGTCGGCTCACTAAGCCCAGATAAAATCAGATACGCGAAGAACAGGCAGGATTCCGATCCCGTCTAGGGTGCGTTGATCGTATCTTTTACCTTACGACGGATTTTGTGACATCGGCATTAATGTAGGCAGCCGACGGTCGTGGTCTTTCTGGATCAAAGGCTTCTTTTGATTCAGCTGGTTAGAGACGCTATCCGAGGTGGTGTTGCGTCGCAGTCAATGGTGTACCTGTGTCCATACCCTTTCTAGTTTTTCTGTTTTGTCTTTTGTTAATTTTTGAACTTCTCACTAGCATTTTCTTCTAGGATATTTCACGTCACTGTTGAGGCGAGCTGCGGTCCGAGCCACAATACTTTTTGGTCATGCTCGTGGCTGCTATGATGATGAGCAGGCGTATCTCTTTACGGAGCGGCAAGCTGAACCATGCAACACTGTTCTATCCAGGGTCGGGAGCACAACCATCTTCACGTTTTTGCGGATCTACAGTCAATGTCGAATGCCGACAGTCTAAGACTTGCTGGAATATTTGGATCCACATCGCCCTAGACCGCTCAAATGTCGTGTGGTGATTCTGTAATGTTGCAGTTATCCTGTCAGGCTGTCGCTCTGCGGCCGCACGCCTATACGTTTCGACTTCGATTCGTATGTTTTCGTTTGCCCATTTGTTACTCCCGTAATCAGATTTGTTATAAAGCCAAAATTGCTATATATGGTCATTGTGTTTGACTGACGTCGTATATGACTGTGTACAATACGTGTTTGCTATATTTTTTCAGTATCCTTGTGATGGAATTTTGAATTTTTTCTCATAAATTTATTGGTTCTCATGAGTTTGGTATCATGCTATACGGTCAAATGCGTTGTATTGTGAACGATACAACAAAAATCATGAATCGCAGTGCTAAAATGCAGGTGGCGTTTCCCAGTTTCGTCGTCTGTGACCGTTGTTTGACAGTACTCTCTCCGAAAAAACCCGGGTGCATTTTGCGCGGCTGCGAAACTTGGTCCCTCTGCGCGGAGGAAGTTTGGATTATATTTTTTGATCACCGATTTCTCGGGTACTTTAGCACCGCGTGGTAGGAATACTGTGTAATGAATACTGAGGTTTTCTGGCATGTCTTCTGAGTGAACAGACTGCTTGGACTACGCAGCATAATCAGGTTTTGAAGGACAGACCATGCCGTTCGAACGTCAACTATCCGTTCGTTCCTGCATGCCCTGCTTGCGAGTGGGGATTAGGCTGGAAGTGACAGCATGGTAATCCCCATATGACTTGGGTCCGATACACGAGAACTCTGCTCTGATGTCTGAGGGCGTCCGAACACGTTTGGTTGGTGACGCTGGGACGTTGTGAATAGCATCAATCAGTATTGCCGGCGTTACAAATGTATGTGTGCTAGATTCAAAATCCCTGTAAACCCCTCTTACGCCCATCTCACCGTTCACAATGCCCCCCCATGTGTGGTAGCACGTTTTCCTATCCGGGTATTGGCATGTGGTAAGTAATATATAGGTTTGATATCGGTATGTGGGAAACAAAATTGTTTACTCCCTTGGTTTTTTATTGTTCGACCGGACGTGTCCACATATTGTTTAACCGATCCCTTTCCAGTCATTCTTGTAAATATTTTTGCGCATTTACGAATCTGTCGTTCTCGGCCCTTAATCTGATGAATTTGTTTCTTAAACTTGCGCCCTAAGGCAAATTTGGTTTGCAGTTCGGCATGGTATTGCTGTTTACTCACTATTTGGTTGATAGTTTGAAGATGTCTAATACCTTTTCTGTCTCCGGTCTTG
Source organism: Paragonimus skrjabini miyazakii (assembly GCA_014338405.1). Lineage (NCBI taxonomy): Eukaryota > Metazoa > Platyhelminthes > Trematoda > Plagiorchiida > Troglotrematidae > Paragonimus > Paragonimus skrjabini miyazakii. The sequence goes on from JTDE01003585.1 coordinate 37,445, forward strand.
ATCTCTGAGCCATCGGAACTGGCAGGCCTCAGTTACATTTACTAATTTTACCTTTTGGTTTAGCTGGCGTCTTCCCATCTTTTTTCCTGCAGCTGTTAAAGAACAACATCTTTATCGTTACAACAGCGAACGTACTCTTACTTGGCTTTGTGGTCGTGTTACGCAAGTGGCAAAAGGAATATCGAACCTGGAAACTCCCTCAGCAGTTCAACAAGTCCGTCAGCATGTCGTTGTCGATGGAATCAACGTGTCTGACGCTGTGGCCCCCGAATTTGCTGCGGGTACTTACTCATGTTCCGGTTAATATCTTGCTCATGTCGGTTTTATAGGTTTTCTAGCATACCATGTCTTTTCTCCTGTCCCAACCCTGGTTGCTTGTTCGTGTTCTGAGTTTACCGGCGAATGTATTGGTATTTCCCTTGTGATCTTGGAAACGCGCCATAGAAAGTTGAGAAACAATTGGAATATATTTCTGCGACATATTTACATTATGTTTAACCAAGTTGTTTCTTTGGGGAGATCTGTTAGGTTCTGACAGACTCCATTAATGATAGTTATTTCTCTAGAATACAAAATATTCACCCGAAAGGCTTTTCCAACCGAACTTAATGTTATACCACGTGAGGCTATTGATTGGTGGAGCACAACATGCATCACAGTCCGTAAGAATGAGACGGTCAAAATTCGTCCAGTATCGTGTTCGTAAGACTAATAATTTCCGAAAAATTAATTCTGGAACGAATGATAATCGAAGTGAATGACATTTGTTTATGTGGAATAGCTTGTTGCTCACATCATTATTGATGCTCTTACCTGTCTAGTACCTCCGGTTCTGTCGTGGATAATCTGTAACTGTTCGTATATGCTTCCTAGACGATAGTGATGCATCGGATGCTTGTCTATTTTATTAACTCATCCGCTTGTTCATTCCTCAACCTTTGGTCTTCTGCTCGACTATTTCACCTATCGTCAATTTTCCCATTTGATGATCCCATCTAATTACCACTCTTCATGGTTCGTGATGCTCTGCTGTAGGTGGTTTCCTTTCTATCCATGTTCTCATTTGACACAGTATCCATATCATTTCCATCCTCATTTTTGGCTTCGAGGCGTACTTCCAGGTGCTATGGCTCTGGTGCTGATCGCTGATAAGATTTTAGACATTAGATATCCAAATATGTTTTTCCTACTCCGTCGGAGATTTTCTTGAACTATCCTGTTGACTATTCGCGCCGTTTGCCTTTTAGTACTTCTAAATGAACACATTTGCACTTTTTATAGACACACATCACCAGCGGCTTCGTGGCGATTTGTCATCTGTTTATGTACCTCGACTTCTTATCTGTGCCAGGTATCTAGGTGTCACTTAGTCAAAAAGTTCTTCCTATGCTCAGCGTTCTAGATCTCTATCTCGTATACTTAATTTATTAGTGTACTCTCCTCATGACCTATTTAATGTTGTGCTATTTTTCCGTTTTTACAAAAAGTTTTTATATGTTTTGCTAGGTTACTTATGATGTTACAGTTGGGTTTTTCGTAGGTATTTTTTGAATTTGTTTTTATCGGCAGTTTACAGCATTTGAAAAACTGTATTCAGAATGTCTTTAAATATACTACGTTTTTAACTATACCCGAGTGGAGATGTTTATTTGTACGCCTTTGGCCTTGTTTCCATTATTCATTGCAGAGCATGAGTTTGGCACAAATTCAATCTTATGCTTGAATTTACTGTGAAACCGGATTAGTGGATGTTTACTTGTGGATGTTGTACTATTTTTCCAGTTGTCTCATCAAGTTAAGTATTCTTCATTTTTTGAAGTTGTGGGTTTGTAAAAATCGGAAAGCCCACCTCTTGAGGTGGCGAAAAGCTGACTGCGATACACCAGCGCAAGACAACCTCTTTACTAATCAAATTTATGGTCCCCTACCTGACAGTCGACAACCACCAAATTTACAAAAAGGGACACCCAAGGTCTTGATCCGTGACGTCGTTGTCCGATGGTCTCGGGTTTTTATCAAAGCGTCCGTGATCTCGCTAACTAACCCCCCGTGCAGTGGACCTCTTTGAATACTCGACCGGACCCTAGCAGATCGCGTTTTTATTATTCGACCAAGTGGTTTTATACCTAATCTTTTCAAACTACGTGGTGGGCATTATCGTACTCGAATCATCCCAGTGACGTCAACCGAATGGATGACGTGACTAGTCAAGCTGTAATCTCAAAGATAGGCTTGGTAAATAGGGATACCACTAGGCGTAATGTTTTGCTACTCCAGAAAATGATCGGTTCGCGAGTAATACTTAGCCAACATGGACACTTTCTTTCCTTGTGATGAGGCTACTGACACAACTCATTATGGAAAGCGATTTAACACACGGTCTGTTGCACCTGGATCGACTGGATTATGTTTTGAGCCTGAACAGGTTTTCTGTATTTCTGAGTCCTAAAAGATGTGCTTTTTAAAACGTAATGTCCCGTTCTCTTCATACGTTGACTGATACAAAGCGTTTACAGGAATAGTCGAACAATCACATGGTTTTTAAATAAAAGTTAATTAAATTCGACGGGTTTCGTTCAAAATTTGTCTGTTTTCGTGATAGAACCAGTTCACCGTTCCTTTATTTGCTTAGGCTCCGTCGAAACATTTTTGTTAGTACCAACAATGTGCCGTGGATAAAACTCACGCATCGGTGAACGTTCTGGTTGTGTGGTGTAAACGACGACTTATCTGTCCAGCCCGGGTTTTCAATTTGCTAACCGTCTTTGTTGAACGCCCCTTTCTTCAGATTCAGCCGAAGCTGGACTACTTTTGAACAACACTTTGTCATCGGACACTTGCCGAAGATTTGCTTACCAAGTGGTTGCTGATTATTTGCCTCCTGCCCTCGCCACCACACTAGCTGATCGTCTTGGTATCTCAATCACTGGTGGAAGTAATGTGGGTGCTCTGTTATTTCGAGATGTCGAAAATGTGTACCCGACCAGTTTGAAGGCTGTACCTGGTCAAGTTGTAAGTCAAAGAGGATGCATACTTCAAGTAAATTTTAATCTTCCGTCCTACGACTGTTGGCTGAAAACCAACTTATCCAAAACCGAAGCTCAGGGAAAATCCGTCATATCTTATGATTATTTTGGCTTGTAAAGTACCATGTAGTTAGTAGTCATTTATTGATGTTAGGGCACCATCAGTACTTACTATTGCCCATTTCAGGTGGCCAAATATGGTGGTATATTTTGAAAATTGTCAAGAGTGCACAATTCCGAGCAAAACGTGGGCCTCAATCCTGAATGGAGATAGACGGCCGCTTACCTCATTACCGAACGAAACCTCCAGACGGACGGATTAGAGTACACTTGCGACAACACCTTGCTCTGTGTTCACTTTGGACTTGCTACTGCACTCAATCAGGTAGATGGTTTTTACTCCCGTCGTCTATACCATATTCGATCAGCTGACCTGGTTTATCTGCCCAGAAAATTGCAACCAGTCTGTACTGTGTTTCGTCTGGTAAACGCGCGACTCTCCGAATTGTCTTCTTCCACGAGGGAGTTAGCGAGTGCTCGGTGTTGGTTAACTTCACAACATAAAATTCCGTAAATAAGTACTATCGCTATCCCTCTCCTGAACCAGAGATTCATTTTTTATCATGTTAGCCAAGTTAATTGTGTCTTCGGTTTCTGTGATCTCTTGGCGATCCTGAAATTAATTGTTTGCCCATCTTCTTGGCTATGACTCGAAACACAAAGGTGGTTCTTTCTCTGATCGTAATATCAGTTCACTTGGTTTCTCGAGTACCATAGGTTGATGGTATATTCATAGTAGATAGTGCCAATTTTTACACTCCTCGTGTACAAATTCCAGTTGTCCTCTCCTTTACTTATACCTTTTTATAGTGTACTGGGGATGGTATTTGTATCCGTCCTTAGTCGATTTACGAGTTTTGTGAATGAATCTATGCACGCTCCATCGTAGGAGGTGTTTATTTTCCTGTGGGAAAGTCCCCGTCGACAAAGTAAGTAGTTGTGTGCTTATCACATGTGACGCCTTGTGGATGGCCATTCCATATATCCGATACTTCGATGCGCGATACAGTAAACTGAATGCAAGGTTGTATGCAATCGAACATATACTTCGTTACTTGTGCAGTTCAAGAGTCTGAACTACAGAGTAGTGTATTTAGTTTAGTGCTTACCACTGATGGTTTTACGCATCGATGGTATGACCGTGCGTCGTGTTAGAAAGGTGACAGCCAGGAGGCACGTTCGTCAACAAAACTGGCATTGGCCCCTTTTCTAATTTCTGTCCTATTCAGCTTTTATTGTCATTAGTTTTACCTCCGCATGTTAACCAAGCTTGTTGGTAGTTTTGCCTCCATCTTAATTGAACATATGCAGAACCGCTTGCCATGCGGTTGAGAAAATGCACATCGTTTATCAGTCCATGTGCCAACTAGAAGTATGTGTATTGTGATCAACGTGTTCAAGGCTGGGTATACCCAGTCTTTTTTCAATACAGGCACAGAGCCTATTTTTCTAAAGGCAGTAAGGGTATAAGACAGACCGGATACTTCCAGCGGGCTGAATTATCCTTTCATTTTCCTATCTCAAAGTTCAGCTAAAATATTGGAAACATCATCAATGACTCCGTTTTGCTGTTTACGGGGTATCGAGCACTAACCGAGTTGTGGATAATTCCGACGTTAAACGCGGGTAGACCTAATGAGCTCTGCACGTTTCTAATGAAACTGCGCATGGGCAGTTTAACCAGACCATTTTAGGATATTTTTGACGAAATGCTGGTAGTTATTAGAGAACTTATCGTTTGTGAACACATGACTCCTGTCTCTCCTTTAAATTTATCTGAAACCCAAAATTTTCGCAATTGGTTGCTCTCCAGACGAATCTGCCTACCACATTACTCGTCGATACTACAATTCTTTTATTAAACAACGGGGTTGGTGGGTTCCAGAATTGAAAGTGTGGGAAATCCCACCGGGGCAAACGATTCGTTTGGTGGATTTCATATGAAACAGTAGGATAGGTGGGTAATCAACCGCAACTGTGAGGTTTTTGAAATCGCGGTGTGGTTTTGTAGCCCAGCTTGCAAAGTTCATACCACGTATAGCCGTACCGTGCCTATCGCCAGGTTGAATCTACTCGAAGTTGAGACTTTCTTCAATTTGTTCTCTCTAAGCAACCAATTACTAGGGACTAGCGATGGTTTTCTCATCTCCTACCCAATTAGTCGGTGTCCAATTGTGCGTTTGTTTCAAACACTTTTCTACGGTTTGCCGTGGACAAAAAAGATGGTAATATCTTTCTTTTGTGCGCTCTGCCGTTCAATGGTAGGTTAGCGCTACTCCCACACTGCTGGTGGCGGATGTTAACAAATATTCCAAGGCTTTGTTCGACTGCTTGTCGCACCAACTAAGGGCGAAATCTTCATAATGCTTGGGAATTACTGTCACCTCTGACTCGTGTACCTTCACATTTCTGTTGTCTCTCACAGGGTTGGGAAAGTGTTTTTTCCCGTTATTTTCTATCATTTAAGGCGGTATCTTCAGCTATAATTCGTAAATTTATCTCATCGCATGTTCTGTCTAGTCTTTCAAGGACTGCCTCGAGTCTCTTGTTATATTTCGAAGAATTTCGAATTTACTGGCGAATGTTAGTCAATTTTTAATATGTTCCCTTATCCAATCTATTCGTTCAGTGGGATTGCGTCGCCATATTTACTTCCAAATGTGTCTCATTAGTGAGGTAAACACAACGTTTTGAAGAGTTAGTTCCTATTGTCTGTGTTACATTCCTCACTGACCCTTCGTTTTCGTTTAGGCTGGTGCCCAACCAAGCGAGGACTACTCCAACGCACTGAAAACGAGTGATTCGACCAAATATGTCGACGTAAGTTCGTATTTGTTTTTACGGTGTAGTTATGGGTTCACTAACGTTGAAATTTGTCTTGATCAATGATGGTTGTCTGCGAGATCGTATGTGGCGGAATCTTAAATGGATAGACTAACGTACCACACAAAGCGTTTACTCCTGAACACTCCAGTAATAGCTCAGAAATACTTTTTTGTAGGAAGCACGCAGTCATCGGAGCGTGGTATGGCGCATGTCGAAAAAATTGATGCGCGCTGAAGCTAACGAAGGTCTTCAACATTAGGAAGACAGGAAATTAGGAGCAGCGATTGGAAAAGTGCAAATGTTATACGAGATCTTTCGACATTAGCACTGCACTGCTGATAACGCATGCGGGGGCATGTCAGTAGTATAGCAGCGGTTGTTGTGTTTTCCCATACTTTGTAACGGGTTCCTGGCAGTAAGCAACTTGACAAGGCTAGCGTCTTTTATTGCCACAACATGTAGTTCCGTGATACACTCACGGATGGAGATCCTTCGGTTGCAGCCGTTCGTATAAGATTTCTCAGACATGGTCAGAATGATCGAAGTCGAGGTCGACCATGGAATGCTGGCTGCCATGCGGACGCTGGTGTAGGGCAGAGCGAGGGCGCTGCTAGACGCATCGTCAACAGACCATGCGAACCTGGAGTGCGCTCCTACAACAGACGTGCTGATGGCTGCGTTCGGCAATCCGGCCGACCAGTAGGATGCTGTGCGATGATTTAAGACTGCCCGGTTTGGACAGGAAGGAGATCCTTCCATGCTCAGCGTTGTTCTGTGGGGACTGCTGGCCAGGACTAACTGAACTGGATCAAGATTCCAAGCGATAGTTGTTGGTGAATCAGTTCATAGAGGGTTTTTCGATGGCCGTTCATGTCCTAATCTGCACCACTCTCATCACCAGACAGATAGGCTCGTAATCAGGTACGATTCCGTTGACACTAACAGGAGATCAACTTAATAACGTCAGCCAATTGTCCACTGCCAACAGCTCCCTTACTCTCATCCACTGTCGAAAAATCTGTTAACTTGTCCATCAATGATGCTGGCCCGTACGGCTTCTGCAACTGGATCACTTGAAATATCAACAATCGGGACATTCTAGCTACACGGGCAACGCCGAATGTCGGTTCATCCCCACAAGGGACTGAACAGACGAGTACATAACAAACTTGATGAAGGCATTATTTAAAAGAGATACATCATCTACAACTTACCCGCTGTGCTGTTAAAAATGTCTAACAGGAAATACCGCCTTTGCATGGAGTTCCGAAGACCGAACGCGATAACACAGTGCACAGTTGTGCTGGTATCGTCAGCTGCGTGTTTGATGTTTGATTTACGTTGCAGATACGGGTATGTGGCTATCAAACGAGAATCGTGAGAAAGTAGCATTCGCGGTAAGCTTAACACACTATCGATTCAAGCGCATGTTATTCAGCTCTTACGGCGCACCATCCACATTTAAACACTTGGTGTTCCCATCGGTAAAACAATATGATAGTGCGACTATATACAGTGGTGATATTGCAGTATGTAACAACACAGTGCCAGAGCAGGCCGCACATCGAGGTGCTGTCGTAAAGCCAATTCAGAACTCTGAGCTTAGGATCATTGCTGATGATCACAACCTGCACGGCCATTGGCTGTGCTACTGTCACTCAGGGTTGATTGAGTTAAAATCAGGCCATCACCACAGAAAATACTGACGATTGGCAGAACCTTAGTTTCGAATTCCTAGCGTACACGTAGACAGTTTTTGGACTGAGTGAGGTATTATAGTCGGTTTATAGACTTTTTTTCCCATTTCATAGTGTCATCACTGTACGAATTCCTTAGGAAAGACGAGAAATTCGAATGGACTGACGATGCCCAGAGTGTGTTCACAAAAGCGCAACAGCTTAACGGGCAACAGCTGACACTTAGGCTGACGAAGGCAAGAACAGCCGCTCAATGTAATAACAGATGCCAGTGACTCGGGCATTGGGAACAGTATACAAACAGAAAGTACTAGTCGAATATGCCAGTGGTGTCCTAAAACCGATAGAGCAGAATTATTCAGCCATCGAGATGGAGTGTTTGATAATCTTCTGGATACCGGACAGGTGGAGACCGTACCTGTTAAGTTTACAGTTTCATGAGGAAACAGCACGCAAGCCTCTGGACTAGATTAAGACCGCGAAGGACTCGAGATGCAGATTAGTTCGATGGGCATCACACTTACAGGAATATGATCTTACGATCAACCAAGTGCCTGGAGCTTACAGCTGTGCTGCTGACCCTTTTTTCCGACCTCTGGCAGACGGAAAAATCCACGAATTGATTTTTGCGGTTAATCGTTTGATGTTGGGAGGGGACCTGTTGATGCTAGCGCGCTTACGACGTTGAGATAAAGTCCTCTGAGAGGCTATTGACACTCCGGCGAGAAGCGTAAAGATTCCTACAACTACTAATGAGAAGCTTAAAATAATCACTTCCTAACGGGTAAATTGATTTCTGCTGTGTAGGGGTAGCAGTATTGCGGCATGATGATGACGGCTTACATGCGATGATCATTCCGAAACAACTGAGAATGAAACTGGTAGCAGATTGCCATGGAATGGCACTCATTGGATACACCTGACCGTACCGTATACTGTTCGAAAGAACGTGTTTGTCGAAAGTGAAAGATGATGTGGCAGTTTATCTACTTGCTTACTAACAATGTTAGTTGCTGAAAGGCAACAGCCGGGGAACCCAGCAGCCCTTAAAGTCACTACCTGTCTCCGAAATCGGAAAATTCTGGTCGGTGGATATTGTGGGTCCGTTTCTATTGAACATCCGCGGTAACGAGTTCGCTCTGGTTATGAGAGAACATTTTACCCTCTTTGGTTTGAAGTATCTGGTGTTTCAGACCTCATGGTGCCTACTGTGGGAAGCGGCGATGAAGTATATCGTGTCGAACTGCAGTTTAGCAAAGGTTATCTTGACGGATCAGGGAACATTCTGTGAACGTGAGGAGTTTCCAACACGCGTGTATCAATTGGAAATCGAGTGCGTACGAACGACGCCGTATCATTCGCGGACAAGTGGGCCTATTGAGAGCAATAACGAAACGATCGAAGAATAATTATCAATCAAGGGAGGCGACTACTACTCGGTCCTACCACTGGTATTATTGGCCCTCCGAGCGTCTGTTCAGGTAGGCACGAAGAAATCTTTATTTCAATCGATATGCGGCAAACCCTTTTGATTCCCAGCCTATGAAGACTTTGGAATGTGGTCCAATTGTAGCTTCGCTTCGTGAAACGACCAAGCGAAGTCCGAAGATTTCGCAGGCAGGCACATGATAGCAGCGAGCGGCTGAGCAGCTTGATAGGGTCAGGATGTTCAGCTCAAGAAGAAAGGACGAAATGTCGAGATACTCAGAACACGGATACGAACTGTCTGGGTTGAAGAAAATTTCCCCAACTGTAGTACGCTTCCGTTGGGGTTCGGTATACACGATCGGGCGAAGCATCTGGACAAACGAGGGCATGTCGATGCCCTAGCAATGTGGTAGCATATGCTGGGAGAGTGAAGTAGAAGAGGATCGTCAAGTCAGGGGCCAACATTGCATCAATCGAAAAAAAATTTGTTAGATGACAAGAAGTCAGCGAACCTCAAATGGGAGGATGGTGTCATAGTATGCGCAGCAACGCTAATCAGTAGTTTGACGCGAATCACAAAGGTCGATGTGCGCGTTGAAACTGACAGGAAGAAGTTGAGTGCAGCGATTCGAAAAGTGTGTATTTGCTGTGCAGGATTTGTCATCAAAGAACCTGGCAGTCCATTGCTGACATCGGGTGCGGAGACACGTCAGCTGTGAAACAGTGTTTTCGTTCGTTAGTTGCTTTTACCTACCTTACAACGGGTGTTTGGTAATAACCAACTTGGCAAGCCGAGCGTCTTTTGCGTTCACATTAGTTTTGTTCTGTTTCTCTGAATTTACCGTAGATAAAGATGGCCAGCATACCAACGGCACTGGCCTTTGCTTGATTTTTCCAACTTCTCCTAGTATCCTTTTTTTTCGTTTTTAGCCTACGTCAGCGAAGAAACGAAGGTCAGTCAAGGGAATGCAGTCCTTAGTGAACTTTTTCACCAAGGCATCTACTTAATCTTACTAGGTGTAGATGCTAGTTTTCGTTCAAACCCTGCAATTGTGTCTTCTTTGAGTTGTCTGGTTTTTCGTTGACAATTGTACGCATAACTTCACTGGTTGTCTACTGCGGAACCAATGAAATTGTGGTTCCAACCTAAACTTTTATGGCTATGTTTTCGTAGTCCCGCTGTTTCTCAGTTGAATTTTGTTGTCATTCATACCAACTTCATTATTATTAACGAGAACTTGCGTTTATTTTTTGACAATCGTGCTTTGTATTAAAAGTGCTTTTACTGTTTTACAAAATAAATCTGTTACCTGAAGTTGCAAATGTTTCCCGGCAAATGGCTCAGTTTGGGAAGTTTATATGTAGCCCCAACCGACGGAACACTGAAGTATCATGAATACGTTTTAGATAGTTCGTTTGTTGTCCGACGCGTCCTGGACTCAAGCTCTGTCAGGTTCTGAAGGGAGGAGAAATATGCATAAAAAATATTCAATTGTAAAAAAAACATTAGTTATCAAAACAACCTATATGACCCAGTTCATTGAGCCTTATCGACATTTAGTCCCAGTTTGGGAAACAACCACTATTTTCCTTGGTCGATAGGAAAGTGAAAGCCTTAAAAATGGTATTACTGAGCAGTTTTCATACTTCAACTTGTACTTAACAGTTATCTTCAACAAAACCACAGCCTTTCAAGCATTATGTAGCTTTGGGCATTTGGTTGTCAATCGGTGTTTTACTCAAATTCAAAAAGCGCCGATAAACGCGACAGCGGTTAGCATGTGAAACATGCTCAGTCACAGTTGACCATTTTTGAAGTTTAACGTAAGTCATATTCGGTCGTCTTTCCGAAGAGCTGATAAAAGAATATATACAAGGCATACAAGTCTACTATTTCAAGCGAACGTTCCAGTAAAGTAGTCTATATTTATGGGCAAGTTGGAACGAGCGATGTTCAGCACTGTTATAAATCGAATGGTTTTCTTCTGGCGTCATGTTGTTGATACATTCGCTACCACAGATTCATTTGCCAACATAGCTGGTATTTTAAGGGACTTCAACTGCGCATGTCCGCTGATGAGTTTCACCTCAGAGCTGGAGTCAGATAAGTTTTTCCATTTTCTGGACGTCTCTGCGAGTAGACAAACTGATAGAAGTTTGAAACGCTCCGTTTATCGTAAGACTACTTGATTAGGCCAGCACAGCAACTTTTATAGTTTTACTAAATCAATATGTAAACGAAACCTGATCAAATGTTTGTCGGGTAGAGCCAGAAAAATCTCCTCGGCGGATGCTTTGGAACACGAGTTACAGTTTGTAACCCATGTTCTACACGAGAATGCCTATCCTGATAACATTGTGATTAGCCATATAAAAGCAGTTCAATCATCGGCTAAAATGCAAGGGGTTGATAGAAAGCCCATCTTTATGCGATCGTCATATAAAGAAGACACATTTGCTCAATCACTGACTCGTTCACTTACTAGTGTTGTATGACAGGCAGTTTCGTTGTGAGTAGTATACTACTCACAAATAGTATATCACCCACAGGCGACATTCAGGAACAAAAGGGCAGGCTCCGAATGTCAGGAAGACGACGGACAAGAAGAGACTACCGGAACAGTGTGTACGCGCTATGGCAGGAGTTCCACCAAAGCGAATGACAACGTACTGTCACCCGACGTATGTGAATGCGTGTCTGACGTGCAAATGAGTGTACGCGTTTTTGGTTCCATTTTTAACACGACCTGTACGAGAGTTTGCATTATAGACGAAATCTCAGACCAATCGCTCCAACTGCTTTGGTCATTAGCTGATTCACCCGGTCGACACGTAAGCAGTCATCTTCCAACTGACGTCCACAAACAAGAGTGAGATAATATGAATTTTTACCAATACCAAGTTTTGCATGCAACCATTTTTAGTTTCATCTTTTATCACTATAAAGGCATGAGATTTTATGGAAAACATGTTTTTGCTACACTTATTTTTCTAGCCCACCTTCCTAGTGTACACACCCATGCAACCAGCATCGTGGGTCCTGGACTTTTTCTCCGTTGGTCATTACAGTCACCATAACGTATTTTTGGGTTGTCTCCTTATGATGAATACCGACGCATCCCTTCGAGCTTATTCTTTGGGATACTGGAATAATCACAATGTTGGACTGGTCGAATATGACGGAATGTGAATTGATCCAATAGTTCCAGAGCGCCCTGTTTCAACCGGCATTTCCCGAATCGTTCTGTGAATACGTTCGTTCTACAATACCGATCTACACTGCTTCTTTGGCTAGGTGGTTGGGCTTGTGTGCTGTTTTGATCCGGTTGGCTATGCTGACTAGGACTTTGGTCCTTCCAGGCACAACCTTGTCAGACAGGCCAAAGGTGAGCAGTCAGACGAAAAGCAGTTGCACCCATAGGATTGTGTGTCGCACCATTGACCGCGTAGGAGTGTTTAGGTAGTGAGACACGATCCTATGGGCATACAGCAGAACTATTTTTATAGTTGCGGCACTGCTGTCTTCCATATCAGGAAGAAGGGGGTTAGAAAGGGTATCCTCAAACAAAGAGCACTCCGATCGCCCGACGGTTGACTGTGACCGTCGGCCTATTATCCAATACAGTCGAAAAACATTTGCTGTCTCTCAAAAACTTGATGTAGCTTCGAGTACATCCACTGCGCGCAGCAGTGCTCAGAATGAGACATCAATGTCTTATTCACTGTGCCCTCGAGCTAGGCAAGCCTCTCACTGACAAACGAGTCAGACTCTTGAGTCTTTGCCTCCGGATGGGGTCCCCCAAGAAAACCCTACATTCTGTTATCTCGCAGGTCAGACTTTTGAGTCAGAGACTCGGGGTGGGGTTCCTCAAGTCAATTCCCTTCCGCGGCATAAACGACCGGGAAGTATCAGAAGTTATCGTTCTCTCGACAGTGATATTACTAACCGATCTCGACTTTCTCCTATTGTTTTACCCCCTATTTCTTCTGCTTTCCATATGCCTTCGGGCGATAATTGTTTTCTGAGGCCAAGACAACTGGTAAACATTGGCGCCTTCAATGTCCACACTCTTCGACAAGTTGCTCTGGCGAGTACTCTCTCAAGCCTGGGTATTGATGTGTACTGTGTGTCGGAGACGCGAGTCTACGATTCTAGCGCGGTTATCCATTTGAGCTCATCTCTAGATAACTGTCGATCCAAGCGCTTCTATCTCAGGTTTTCTGGTGACGCTGAAGCTGAATCTCGCGGTCAAGCTGGGGTGGGGATCGCACTGAGTTCCAGAGTGGAACAATGCTTGCTCGAATGGATCCCAGTGAACAGTCGCTTGTGCGCTGTCAGACTCAATACATCGGTAAAAGTCTGTCGACGCAAATCAGAAAGATGTCGTGTATTTATTATATCGGCGTACGCTCCGACGGACAGCTGTTCGGATGCTACTAAAGATGCGTTCTATGACGTCCTCGTTGACCTTCTGAAGCCAACTAAACACTCAGACATCATCATTCTAGCGGGCGATTTAAATGTTCAGCTTGGTTCCGAAGGAGAACCGGCTTGGAGGTATGTTTGGTGTCCGGGCACAATGCACTGACAATGGTGAAAGACTGCTGCAGCTGTGCGCATCCCACGGTCTGTATATTTCGAGCACGGCATTCCGTCACAGGATAAAGCACTGTGTTACTAGGAGACCTCCGTGCGCCTCCCAACCGTGGATACAATTGGATCATATAGCAGTTAGTTGCAGGTGGCGCCACTCTGTTGAGGACTGTCGTGCCTTTTGGAGCAACCGCCTGGACTCGGACCATGCTGTTGTGCGTGCCCGTTTTGGTTTATCATTTGCCCAGGGGACATACGCTCGTAAATGCGAGATGCTTAACTGGCATTTAAGCGAGGAAAGTGTGTAGGTCGCTTACCAAGAGGCGTTGTTGAACAAGTTACCCAGTTCGAATCGGATGAAGGATCCTAACGAACTCTGAGCATAAACTGCCACAGCTATGAAGGCATCCTGTGAACAGGCATGTTCCGAAGGAGCTGTTCAGTTGCGACAGAACTGGATTCCCGTCACGTCGGTAAACCTCATGAACAAGCGTCGTTCGATTCCACCCGGTTCTGAATATGATGACAACCGTCGAGAACTTAAACGCAAGCTGACTAGAAGCCTGCGAGAAGACCGCGAGCAATACTTGATCGAACAATTAAAAGAGATGGAAAGAGCTTTTTTATCTGGGAATAGCGGAAGGCTTTTTTCCTGATCCGTGGTTGTACTGGTCGTCGAGTCGATGTGAGACCATTTATGAAAAAGATGGTTCACTTATCATCAGTCAACCGCGCCGACTTGACAGATGGGCTAAACATTTTGAAGAGCAGTTTAGTTGGCCTCAACCAGATCATGTGGACGACAGGACCTAAATGATCAGTTGTTGCGTTCCAGACGGTCCTCCGTCGGAATTTATTGAAGCGTAATAAGGCTGCTGGACCAGACCTCCTCTCTCTCCTTCTCTTTTCAAGGATGGTGGGGAGAGGTTGATATCAGAACAGACGATTTGGGAGACTGAAGAGATGTCTCGTGATTGGTGCCTATCAACAGTAATTTTCATTTTCAAAAAGGGGGCCCGAAGTCTTTGTGACAACCACAGAGGCATCAGTTTGGTGTCTGTTGCGTCCAAGTTACTCGTTGGCCTCATTTTACGTCGGCTCACTAAGCCCAGATAAAATCAGATACGCGAAGAACAGGCAGGATTCCGATCCCGTCTAGGGTGCGTTGATCGTATTGTTACTTTGCGACGGATCTTGGAACATCGTTCAACAACCTTTTTCTCGGTCATTTAACGAAATTTCTGACTGCAAAGTCAAGTGTGTCGAGGTGACGTTGTTCTTCATTGCCCAGCAAATGCCGATGTCGCTTTAACTTCTGGCTTTCACTGTAAGTAGTATCAGCCGTTCGCAGATCCATATAACTCGTTAGTGTAGTTTCCCACTGAGCCCATTAACTTTCGGTTGGCTGTATGGCAGCATCACGTCAGTAGGGTTCCGTGGTTGACGGTTTGAAAATCATCATACAGGTTCGTTTAACACGATGCCAGTGTTGTTTGCAGTCAACATTATACCTTACAGACAGTAACAACGGTAGAGAGAACACGTGACTCAGGAGTACATACTGTACTGTCCCATTTACAGGCGGTAACACCATTGCTGTGTGCGTGGACGAATGAGACGTTGGTCTTCGAAGGCGCGACCAATCAGAGCACGGCCTGAGTCTCAGCGCGAGTGTAGGGCACACAGGCGGCCTTGACGCATGTACACCCGTTTCCCGATATCGGCTCTGTTGGTACCGAAATCCTTAGCTCAGAACCCGAGTGTGTCCTGGCTAGCTGCTTGTAATATAACTTCACTTCTGTGCTATCTCTTTATCTGTTCACGACACTCCCCTGGTCATTCGGCTGTTATATTTGCAGTGTTCGATGCGGCAGACGATTTCCTGGTACGGAATTCTCTGCATACCTAAAAATGAACATAGGGACTCGCTTGATCCTTATTGTTAAATAACCGCTGCTTTATTTCTAATTTTTTGGTGCCGCCATATGCCGGCAGTCAAACGAACGCATATACGGTCAAGTGCCTGAGGACAGTTCAGTTTGCGTACTCTCAACGGCTAAGTTTAGTAGTCGTAGAGCAGCACAGGTCCACAGTGATCCGTAAGCTTAAGAGAGATGCCGCTCTATTACAAGAAATATCCTAGATTAACGAACACCTCATCACTGTTGGGGACGCGACCTTCTACTTCATTCCTTATGATTAACCCTTTGCTGATGCAACCTCTTGGATGCACAAACCAGTCGACCGAAACTTGAGCGTCCAGAATTGACCGTAAGTAAACGCGACATTCCTAATGAGATGCCTTGCAATCTGGGTGATGTAAACCGCAAGTTGGAATGTTTCACAGGGTTCAACAGAGCCTTTAGTATTGTTTGTGTTGCTTGAACGTGCTACTGGTAAGGCGCTCGCGTTTTAAAGCCGCAAGTTCGACCTAGTGTCTACCGACGTTTCTACTTAATCACTGTATGCGCTGTTCTCTGCTCTCCTTCGTTTAGGTGATGCTGTCCGTGGAGAACCTAATCCGTCGCCTCTCGCCAGCTGGGCCGATTTTTCTCACTGATGGTTTGCTTGATGTAACATGCATACGATCGGATTTTCTTGGGATTCATCAAATTTTCACAGTTGCGACGCGATATTCCATTGTCCGTTGAAATACTTGCCCTTGCAGCTCGTTCTTTCATTCCACTAGGACCGGAAGCTGGGTGAACATATGTGTTTGCTAGGCTATATCCTATTATTTCTAACGGATGGTCAAGACGAAGTACAGCATTTGTTTCCAGGAAAACATCTGAAACTAATACGAGCTTTCTAAAATAATTGGTCTGGAACAATAACACATTGTTTCGAAGACTACGTTCCATAAATAACTTTATCGAACATAGGTGATTCACATCCAACTTTGAGAAACAGAAGACTTACCCCAAACCAATCTCAAATAGTCCGTTGGCCTGCGGGGATTTTCTGCATTGAATTTGAATTGTGTAAAAAAACGTATTATGAGGAAGCATGCGTGTTGATTGGTGAACTAATTATCCAATCTTCAAATAGATACAAGTGATTGTAAGTTCTGGGGTTAGTTGTTATGATCGTGCATATGGGAATTAAACCTGATGGCCACACATGTGTCGCCCATCTGATCTTCTTACTATTACAGTAAACTTCTTTGCTCAGCTCAAGTGTGGTCACATAAAACTTAATA
The DNA here is from genome assembly GCA_014338405.1 of Paragonimus skrjabini miyazakii. NCBI lineage: Eukaryota > Metazoa > Platyhelminthes > Trematoda > Plagiorchiida > Troglotrematidae > Paragonimus > Paragonimus skrjabini miyazakii. The sequence continues at coordinate 54,275 of JTDE01003585.1, forward strand.
ACAATAGAATGTAATCCATGTTCATTGCTCGCTCTTATCCCCAGTTGTAATCGGTCAACCCATCTACCAAAGAGGCCACGCCACTCTCGCAAGAAATTGTGTGCATATTATTACCATCCTGTTTCTTAGTATGATTTAGTTTTTGTGTATTCGACGATTTATTCGATTTAAAAAGTCTTCGTATGCAATAATTGTTTGTAAAAAGTAATCACTTACACATCCCATCCAGTTGTGTACAAAAATAGCGTAAAAGACACTGTGAAGAGGCTATCTCTCTGAATTACATGCCGCAAGGTCCTATCAACATAGTGGTCAGTTAATTACCACTTTACTGTTGCACGATTTGTTCCATCCTTCTCGTAGTGTCTTTCGAGGTTTTCTGTGCTATTCGTGAAAATTATGCTGCACCTTTCCCAGTCACTTCAGCATATTCCTGAGTTTAAAGATGTTGAAGCTGCTGAGATAACTGTGCACGTGAACAGCGATTGTTATTCAAAATCGCTGTCACCGGGTTTTTCTGTTTAGCATGGTTGCAAACAGCATCTTAAGGCCACTCGCTTCAATGCGCGTGAGGCCTCAATGAAAAATCTCTCACTGGTAGGTGGTCAGCTTGAACAAATGTGAGTAAAACAATCGCAGTAAAATGATCGTATGGTACTTGCAAATATGTGCTGTATGATTAGCTAGTTAAACTGAAGGATATAGAGCAATCTGTGTTGCAGTTCTACCTCTCTAATGTTTTACGACGGACGATTGTAGTGGTTTCTTTGGTAAGGGCTTAGATCGGCCTGAGCCACCGTAACTGGAACGCACTGGATTTGCTTTATTTACTCACGTAAGACCGGATTAAAGGAATCCGAGCGGAATTCAGACAGTCGAATGGTCGCCGGAATTCAGCTGACATGAAAAGACAGGAGGGATAATCAAAGGATTACTTTAAAAACCCCACTCTTCTGTTTTAATTGCATCTAAACCTCTTTGATAAACACCATACCTGTGCTGGTGAATATCTTCGGGCGTGAGTGTTGTGATGATATAATAATGAAGTAATCATCTCAAACGTACTTGAGAGAAAGCAAGTTATAAGAGTGCAAGGTCACTTTCCCCAGGACTGTGAATAAAATGAAATTATCCTTGGGATTGGAAACGCACGTGATAAAGCAAGAAGAGAACAGTAAAACCGGGCTTCCGATAGAAGATCCCAGGTGACAATTCATAAGCAAATACGGGAGACATGGCGCACGCTACCAGGTACCTAGCCTTGCCATGATTTCGACGTGAACGCATTTCTTATCCGATTTCTTTGGGGGAGATTGTCCTTGTAGACCAATGAAAAAAATGATTCGATGGGCTTTAAAAGGAAACATGTTATTAAACCAACATAAACGTTCGTTATTAAGGAATATATTTATTGCATTCACTGAAATCGGCTTTCATATCGCTTCGGCTATGATGCAGTTGAATAGTTTAGATTCATAGAACATGCAGTGTGCTCCGTCTGTAGGGTCATTATTAATGCAGCTGAAGAATTATGACATATCACCGACTGGTTTGTTGCATCACTGATTAATGCAATTCGAAACCGAGGAGATTTGTACTTTTCTCATTAGAATGTTTAAATATATGGCCGAGAAACATGTGCAATGTTACAGACTGCGCTCTTGGTTGTCATTAGCTACCTGGGGAAAGATGACGTAGTTAATCATCTAGTATATGTTCGCAGAATGTTCCGAACAAGTGATGACGTAAACACCAAAAATGATTAAATTTGTTTAAAAACGAATAGGGTCCAAGTTAAATTTGTGTGAGATATTGAAGACTGAGGAATAGATCACTGTCTAAATCCACACCCACTTGTCTGTTTTAAATGTATCCCATTCCGAAGCGACGTTTCAATTCAGCATTCATACGTTACTCCAGAAGTATTAAGTTTCGCACCTCAATAATATTGTTCAATCATACATCTCAGCCACTATTTTTAAACGCGGTTCGAAGAGTGTGTAACACTAAAACCAAGGATGCTAAAACCGATCAGACAACGTATTCGGGATAAGTCTGAGCAAATTCAACACGAAAATTAGAGTTTCTCAAAAGGTCAATTATGAAAATAACCAAAGTATTTCTCAGGTGGCAACGTCGGCTGGAATTAATATCTGCGGACGTTCAGGTACCTCTTTTAACGTTGTCAGTGTTGGTACTTACTTCAATTTGAACATCACCCACAATTGATCGCAGCTGTCACATTCCCATAGACCGGGGCCGACTGGATTGTCTATGGGGATGCGGCAGCTGCGATCAATTGTGGGTGATGTTCAAATTGAAATAAAACCAAATCCCCGCCTACTCATCAGTAATCTAAAATATCGCCTAGCAGGTTTAATGAGATCGGAGATCTCGACCTGTCTAGGAAATCCTAATCGCTGGGTTATCGATTGAAATTAACAGGACAGTTACTGTGTCTCCAATTCGAGACGACCGGGCAACCTGATCATTACTCACAAGCGAAAGTGGTTGAGCGTTCACATATGATAATTTGATCGTGTCTAATGTGAGGTCAATGGCGCAGTGGTAAACACGGTTGCCTGCTCATGAACAGCATGTCCGTGGTTCAAGTCCCGGCAGTGGCGATGATATGCACTACTGACGAGCTCTAATGAGAGCGAAACTCGAGTCTAGTGCCTCTTTTCGAAAGGGGCCGACTGGATCATCATCATAGACAGCAATACATCAGTGGTTCACACTGATGCTTGACTGCCACACAACCATGAAGAAAACAAACCCTGTTTAGGAAGAGAGAAAAAAAGAGAGGGTAGGGGACCTAACCTCTCAAAATAACTACGTCTACATTCAAGCATACAACATCAAGGCGCCTACACCTTGCAAACAAACAACCAAGCTGTAAGTGAAAGTAAGGCGTCATCAGCAAGACAGCGCCTTACTCTCACTTACAGCTTGGTTGTTTGTTTGCAAGGTGTAGGCGCCTTGATGTTGTATGTTTGAATGTAGACGTAGCTATTTTTAGGGGTTAGGTCCCCTACCCTCTCCTTTTTTTCTCTCTTCCTAAACAGGTTTTGTTTTCTTCATGGTTGTGTGGCAGTTAAGCATCAGTGTGAACCACTGATGTATTGCTGCCTATGATGGATAGTCTATGGGAATGCGACAACTGCGGTCAATTGTGGGTGATGTTCAAATTGAAATAAAACCAAATCCCCGACTACTCATTGGTACTTACTGTCTGTACATACAACACCTAGTTGCTTTATCAAAGTTTCCCAAAAGTCCGGCAATAAGCAATGCAGAAAGGTTACATTCTGACTGACCCATTGAAAATTGTTTAATTTCATGGATAACTGATAGGCATCTGGGCGCCCATTGATCCTTTTTCAAATTTTTTTATAAAAGAATGTTGCCTAAGGTTACTCGATTCTTTAACTTTACGACGAACTGATACTTAGGCCGTCGAGAGTATGAAGTAGGCAATTCAGTAGTGATCTGAGCCAAGAACCCGGACGGCGCAAGAGTTGTTTAGTTAGAAAACCAATACAGAGGTTATGCGGTTCAACACGACTGCAAACAAAAACCCTCATCTGCGTACGACATTGGTTTTAAAAAGTCACGGTTACCACGGGACGCCAATGCTCAGTTCCTTTATGTATCAAGAACGATTTCATGCCACGCTGCATTTCAATGATTCTTCTTGTATTTTTTGCGCGGCTACTTCCACGTCAACATTCATGCTGCTGCCTCAGTAGTGCATGGTAATGGTGTGAGTAGTATAGTATGATCGCTCGCCCTCACTACACTAATATATAGGTTCTAAGTCATCTTCATCAATGCAGACAGAAGACATGTGTTGCGATATGTTGACATCTAGTTTACTCTCATCAGTCGCAAACGTAAAATATGAGGGTTATATATGATAGACAACTAGAGATAGACAGGTTATGAACGCGCATAGTCACATCACGTATTTTGTCATCAACACCACGGCAATCATATGGGTTGTTTCAACCACTTCTGTGCACATAACGTCGACTGGTGAGGTCTAATCAACATAGCTGCACTAAGAGGCGAAAGTGACGTCTATATCAATACCACTGTACAGTACCTAGCCGATTTAAGCCATTTTCTGATTACTAAGAACAAAACAAAAGTGATCTGCAGACCACAAGGCTATCAGCTTTCTTATAAGGTCAGTTTCAGCATGAAAATATGGGATGTTAAAATTTCGGTTTTCGCCGCGCAGTGTTTGTTTTTATTCAACTGGCTGATTCGAGCGGGATGCTGCCGGGCTGTCTAAATGTAACCCGGGACTATATAGTTAATCAGGGCTTGAACTCGTGTATGTAGGATTAAGAGTCAGTGTAGCCTTCTCTGAGTTAATGGAATTTAAAAACATTGTGGGCATGAGTTGTTTTGTCACTACTTTCTAGCCCATTGCAAAAATATTAATGCACGAACCTAGTGGTCGTTCGTTAGAACAGAAGCCAACGAAGGATTCTACTTGGTGATCTTGAATATGAGTGTAACATAAGCAAACTTCAGCTAAACCGCAGATTAGCCATCCCCGACCAAGTTTTACTTGTAATAAGTCAGCGGCATTCATACTTACTGAAATCAGTGTTTGACGTAATCTCCAAAATATCTTCTATCGGACTAGCTTCTATCACAGAAACTTCCGCAATGTTTTCAGCACTTCGTGTCCCGTGGAATAAAATCGGCGGTAAAATAACTCCTTTCTGTAGATTTTGTGTCTGCACGATTGGAGGGGAATCACACTCGGGGTGATTGATCTTTGAAACTCCATATGTGTCTGGTAGATATGTTGTAGATACACAATTTCCACTGAACTGAAATCTTTGAACAGAGAGTGTGGAACACAACTCGCTGGGATGTATCACACTGCAATCATTTTTAACCTTCCCCTGCAAGCTGTACTGACTCAAATCAGTTAACAGACTATCGTCTATGAAACCGTCGTCCACATAGCCAGGTGGACAATAGGAAATATCGCAGTTTTGAAGTCCGTGAGGCATACTCATATTCCACCTGGATTGCATGCCTTGACGGTTTGATAAGCCATGTGAATTTCGAAGAGAGTGGGCTGTATATAATCCAGTGACATAAGCGGAATTACTTGGCCTTCTTCTTCCTCGATACCACTGACTTCTGCCCCGATTTGGTCTTTGAAAGCAGTGAAACAGTTGTGAATGGCCATTTGCATTGTCGAAATCATTTGTGTTTGATAAGTCACCTTCGGATCATAAAGTAGAAAGGAATGTCGCGAAAAATGCACTGAGTTTAGGTACTGCACGTCATAAATAATGGCTTTAGTTATAAGATTCCACTTTTGACAGAAAAATTCTACGGTAGTGCAGAAACACTTTTATCACGCTGTCACTACACATTTCATTTAAAACAATAAGAAAGCAACTGGGTCTTAATGAAGTGAATATCAAAGGAAGCATTATTGATCAGATTCAAGTCGCATTCTCATCGGTGCGACTTGCTTCCATTGAACCTTCATGTGATGTCTGGTTAGTACGGTAAGTGATAACGTCCAATGTCAGGGAGTCTACAAAATCAGTCTATATATATATATATATATATATATATATATATATATATATATATATATATATATATATATATATATAGATCAGAAGTTAACAAAATGTGATAGGAATGAATTACTATAGTTTTCGAAGTATCAAGTGCTAGACTAACGTAGCGACAGAATCGCAGTAATCCGTTTACGGATAAACTGGTCGTTGTGTTTTTCGACTGCCGTGTAAAAGTCTGTGTGCATATTGGCTAGTTAGGTCGAGTTCATTAGATCCTAATAGTCACCACAGCGATACTCAACTTAGTTTTGTTTGATATTCTGGCTGGATATCACGGACTAGTATGGTGTAGATGTCATGTGCGCCACGACTAATTAATGGGTAGATATCATTGAAAAGTGTAAGAATTTATGCACCATTGGCTGCTATCTCATGTGGTCTAACAAGTACGAATGTGACATTAAATTGCGCTCTGCACTTCTCTTTCGGAATTTTCTCATAAAAGAACGATGGTCAACTGCGCTATCGGTCAAGTGGCATCCTGCACCACTTCGGACTATTGTATTATCCAAAGGAATCAAGCTAACTGTCAGTGTTCATTGGCCAAAATGAATTAAATAAACACTGTATATAGATAATCCAGTAGAAGGTAAAATTGTATATGTGAGCATGAAAATCAGTACATGTCAATGACAACGTTGCATTTTTTTGACTGGATTAAAAAAAGGTTATTGGTTATCTGATAAGGTACGACACAGTAAAACGAAATCTTTTCAGAGTGATTCACTTGAATTTTACTGCTATGGCAAATATAGACTAACCACCGATTCCGACTGTTTTATGTGGGGAGAGGCAAAGATTCAAGGCCAAGAAGGCACGATGATCAAATCCTTTTGGCTGTGGTAAAAACAATGTCACGAACGGTTTGCTTGATGATCCTCAATGGAAAATTCATCATTTAAATATCACTTACATCCGATTAAACCATATGGCTTCATCCAAACTTTTCAGCCCGTCTACTGGGAAAAATTCCGCACAGTTTTTTAGTCTAGTAGACACTGGCGGTCACTTAAGAGCAAGTACCAATTAAACAAAACCCTGTAGCTTTCGGTTATGGGCTTGTGCCGACAATCAAGGCTCCAAGGTGACATGCGTACAGAAATATATATGCAGTTCATTTAACTGCATCAGTATATTGGATAAAACGCACGAGTGTGCAGGTTTAATGCACGATGGCAAAACGGTTAACGGACGGACGTTATATAGGCAAACAAACTAATTAAGTAAACAGCGTTAAGGACACGGCAGTTAGATTTGTTTTGTTAACATTGTCTGTCAACGGGTTCCCTGTATTTGCTATTGAATTATTAATATGGATTCGACCAGCGGTTACGATTGCGAAACTGCATTGTGAATGTGATGAAGGGGCCAAATTCTAATGTGGAGTTTCCGTGTTTGGGCTGAAATAATTAACTAAGTTGCGTGCTCACCAACTCCAACCTTCTCCGTTGCAAGCTTCGGTCCGTTATGCCAAATAATGCATTACCATAACTGCAGGTTAAGTGAACGATGACAGGAGGCAGAGGTTTCAGGCGGAGAATAACCGGGACAGATGATGATGCTGAGGATAGATCACAACTGTAATTCAGCAGCTGGCTAAGTAAATATCAACTGTGGGCGAAAATTCTATATTTTGGTCTCCATTATAAGAGGGTTTGTTGAAAATCTACTTCTTCGGAACTACGTGCGGTTAAATTTTCATTACTCGGTACCCACAGCGAGATTCAAAAAATGTGACCGGTTAACTTCTGACAAACTGTTTCTTCCAGGAGAATACCCCTCTGAAGAATCATGGAGTCGGCCGTATGCAATATCTTCAATTTATAAAAAACGTTCACACTGCAGAATATTTATTCTGTGCCGAAGCCCTGACTTTTCACAGTTGGGTCTCATCTAAATTCATAAATCTGCCACACTACTTATTAGTAATACAAATTCTCTGCTCAACGGTGACGTTGGTGGATTCCAGCGTGAACTGTTTGAGAAATCCTGCCGGGGCAGTCGATCCCCTGGATCATTCGGTGGATTCCATATGAGACAGTGGGACGGGTGGGTAACCGAGTCCAAATGTGAAATTTCCGAGCCCCTGGCGTGGCTTCGTAGCTCAGCTGGTAGAGCGCTTGCCGCGTTGAGACATGGTGTTTCCGTCAGTGGTTCGAATCCAGCCGAAGCCCTGACTTTTCACAGTTGGGTCTCATCTATATTCTCTTCTTGTTTTATCGTCATGTATTAAATATACACAAGTCCTTGTTTTATTTTCCCGACCAAAGATAATGGACGAAATGTTTACATCTCACAAACTGTGGTTCTTCCCCAACTAATGGACGGATGAAGGAAACGCAGTCATTCAAAGCTTATCGAACAACGGGGTGCTGCCCACCATTTCCTGTCAATAAACAGGCGTGCTACACTACACAGTCTGTTTAGCTTGTTCATAAGCAACAGCACTTGACAAAGCACCAATAAAAATCTACAACGAAAAAATATTAGTTGCAAAACATCCAAATTACCAAAACCCGTTAAACGGTCAAAAAAGGTGCTATACTGTCAATCGTAAGCGAAGCAAAGAGAAGTTGCTATATTTCTCATAGCTTGACACTAAAGACGTTCCAACAGATTTAATGTCTTCTTTCTGATTACTTTTTCGCGCAGTACGTTGCGGATAGCTTTGCCATTCTGTTCAAGAAGCAAATTTACTGTAATTTTTGGAACAGCTACACACTTTCCTCACCGGTTTAGAAATCAGCCATTAAAGAGACCATCAGCTCATACGACTTCTGTTGTTAGCTTGTATAAGGACGCATTATAAAACGAAAATAACGCTTGAATGTTTGACTTCTCATAACTTTCTTTGGATGCACACCTGACCCAGAGTATGTAGGAAGGTTGTGAATTCGAATTTGATGTGGGAAGGAAAGGAACTACGAAAAGGCAGGCAGCAGCAATGTGAATAACGTGCTTGCTCAGATAGGATTTTGACACGGGTTTTGTTTCTTCATTAATTATTTTCTGGATCAGGATCCGTAAATGTTGCTGTTTGTTTCATCAATACATAGACCAGGTACCGAACCATTACGTTCCTTTAACTACATGATTCATCCCGTAACATCCGTTTCGGCTTCCTCTTTACTCACCGCCTACCCCCCCTTTTCGCGAGTAGTGTTGTGATCCAAGAACGCGGATGGCACAAGGGTAGTTTATTCGGCAAGCCAACACATGGGTTAAGCATTTAAACAAGACCTGAAACAAAACCACTCATTTGCACGCGGTATTCGGCCCCAGACCTTTCCGTTTGTCGCAGACGTCAATGCTTAGTTCCATAAAGTAGCAGGAACCACTATGAGAGATGCTGCACTCTGCTTTTCCTTCCTGCATTTTTCCTGCGGCTTGTACGATGTCAAAATATATGCTCCGGTCCTACTACTGAATAACCGTGGTATGAGTAGTATGTTACGATCGCTCAACTTCACTGCAGTAGTATGTTTAATAACATAATTATGCCCATATGAAGGTCGCTTTGGCCGCCATCCTGAATTTGGACATTTTTTGCCTATGCTCGATCACTGACGGTCGAAAACGCCCGCAGAACGTACCATTTCACAGTGATTCTATGTATCCACTCTTACATATTTGCTGATATCCATGTATTTTCTATCATAGAAACATTACCGAGCTGTTTGCGGTCGTTATCAGTTTGATTTGACTTCGGGGTGTTGAGTCCTAGTGTTACATAGATGATCTTTGAAGTACAACGCAGAGTTGAATCTACACATCTTGTGTGCTTTTATTGTTCATTCGTATGATTCCTTTTCACGGGTAGACTAGTAAGACTGTCCCCTACATAACTTTGGAGTCAAGGAAGTTGTAAGAATGAAGACACTTGACTGCCAGTCCAACAAACGCAAACTCTACCATTTTTTCTCGCCAGTGTAGTTGTTGACCTGTTACCAACAGCTAAACTCAGCTCGTCTAGTAATTCTTTCTAAAAATGTTCTGTTGACAAAAGCTCTATTCAACCTAGTTGCTGATCTCTGTTTGCAATGTGTTAACCTGCTCCGATATTCATTCCGAGCTGTCGAACCAGAAGTTACAAAGTCTCCGTGCTGTGTGCATCGCACTGTTTTGTCTCTGTCTTTGTTAGTAACCGTCTTCCATTTATTTACTCCCTTTGTGGTTCATAAATTTGAAAATTTCAAATTCATTCCAAAGGTACTACGCTCTTCATATTATAGCCATTTCTTATCAACTAAGATTATCTGATTTCTTTCCAGGGTACGCAACTAACAAGATCAAGTGCGTGATGGTTTAGAAGTTGATGTAGCAGGGTATGATAGCGTGGAATTCCCTCATGGATCTACGGCGATACGTGAAAGTTACCTGGCACCTTAACGATCGCCATGGGTTATCACGCGACCGGAACTGTTGAGAACTCTGTCTTACTGTCAAACGTAATACTTAATGTGTGGTCTTTCCCAGATTATTAATTTAGCCCCGAATCGTGTATGTGACGGGTGAGCTCTGTGGTTACCAAACCAATAACCAGAGTATTATATCTAAAAACGTCCAATTTCGAACATGTACGGGTAGCGTTTAATAGGCTGAGATTGAAGCACAGAAAATTTTATCAAACCTTAACCGACATAAAGAGTTAACACTTACGTTGTAAACACCGACTTCTTTAGCCAACTGTGCAGCAGTAAATGAGCAGTCACTGCATCTCCTCTTGCGATGTCCGTGTAGCTTGAGGTTTGTTCACAAGTGATTGTGGCTAAGTAGTCAACCGTGACGATTCACTACTGTTTACTGTCGTAACGTTTGACAAACGTGTGAACTTAAGTTTAAATCCAGGTCTGAACAGGAATACGCGTTGCTGGTGAGTTCTAAGAATAAAAGTTAACCCTTGAGATACTTTTCTAAAGATACTGTACATCAGTCTGGTCGAATCCAAAACCCACGATCAAGTGTGTGTGGTGTTTGTTATAAGCCAAACAAAATCTCGGATATTCACTAAGACACAAAAGCTATAGCAGAAAAACGTAGCAAATTGTTGGTTCTATGGAAATTGTACCAACATCACGCTAATTCGTCAGGATAATAGTTGACTCCACTTCAGGATAGCCAAACTTGTCCAATGGTGTTTTGATTGTCAGCATCATACTGAACTCATCTTAGCCATATCATTCCCAACCAGCCCTTTTGGAAAAGAAGCACCAGACTCAAGTTTATCACTAGATAAAACTCACGTCAGTAGTGCAACAGCCGAAATTAGAACTCCGGTTACGTTTTCTTGAGGCAAACGTGCGCCATTAACCTCACATTAGGTGCGAGCGAGTGGTAATACGCTCAGCCGGTCACCTCGAGTGGAGACAGTGACTACCCTGTTAACTTCAATCATTAATCCCACGACTAGAAAATTTCTATAAACTGAGGGTATAGAGTGTTTTGCAGTGTTTGATTACTAGTAAGTAGTAATTGATTTTGTGTCAATACAGAATGAACACCGCTCACAGCTGATCGCAGCTATGGGATTCTCATAGAGTTTCCAGTCAGCCGCTCTCTGTCACAGTAGTTAGGCTGTTGCAGTGTCTTCAACTCGTGAGGTTGTTGCACGTTGAGTGACAAGAGACAGTGAATGGTTCAGTTGAGTGCTTAGCACATTAAACAACCTTTGTCTTCTAAGTATGAAATTACAGACTAGCATTTGTTGCTGCCACTCCGTACAAAATATTATATACCACGTTGAATTATGTGCACTTCTTAATGGAACTCTCCTGGTTCTCTTCTGTTATAACGATTTCATAGTAGCGGGTTCTTCTCTAACTATCTCCGTTGTGTCCCATGCGATGAAATTTCAGTTAAAAACATCAGTTTTGTCAGCTACACCAAACAGTCACCTGCACACCGTGTCTCCACTAGCTACTGAATAAGAGAAGAATCACCAAACTCCATTTTCATATAAGTTGCAGCAACCATACGGGCTGATGTGCTTCATTGCTAACGCCTCAAGTGAGTGTAAGATGCTTGGTTCTGTGGTCTGGAAAACGATACAGAATACAGCAATAACGTCCAGTTTAAACAGGTTCCTGGGATTTGCATTTGGACAACCTAAGTGACGTTCGTTCCAGAGGCAACAAAAATGTAAGAAAAAATGACCAAACGATTCTACTTATTAAAAGATCAAGCAGGGGAACAAAAAAGAACAGCTTTCTGCTTCCGATTACACCGTCCTAGTGACTGAGCAACACGGTTTAATAGAAAACTGATCACTCTCACGTGGTCAGTTTTATGTTAGTTCCCGCAACAGCAATGCCAGGAAACGTCTCTCTATCACAGGCTTGTTTTGCACTTGAAAATCCTGGTAGCCGTGGATATAGCTTAATGATTGCGGTACGGTTGTCAGATGTGTTTGGCAACCAGCTTAGAAAAAAATGAAGATAGTGACACCGAAAACTCGTTTATTAGGTGTGCTAAACGGATTGAAGATAAACGGAACATTAGCGCATAAACGTTTGCACAACAATCAGAAGCGTCTCAACAATGATCTGGTGATTCAAACACTGCTTTGTGGACATCTTAGATAGAACAAACGGAAGCAACAAGCTAAGCTAACTCAAAGATGAAGCTTCTATGGAGACGTCTCGAGTTCCTTCCAGTGAATGTTGTGGTCAATTATACCATACGTACTAATCTCTTCTCTTCTAAACTATGCCAACAAACTTCACAGCGTAGTTTGCCATCAATTAATTCAGGTTGTCTATATGGCCCGGCTTGGTCGACGCTCATAAAACGTCACTTTACAACTGTGTATCAGGTTGCGGTTTCTTGAAACCGTCGAATTTCAATAGAATTATTAAAACATTTCTCTAACTATTGACAAAGTTGTGGTTCACCATCGACATGCTCAGTGGACTAAACTGATTGTAGTTCAGCTCACCTCTGGAATGGATAACATCACCTCGCCGCCAAGGCGTATCCGGTGGAACAGGTCTATTAGGATTGTCGACGTAGGATTGGTGACGGTGAGCACTGAAACAATTCGGTCGCGAAACTTTAGTGCTTTTTTGTTCGACTGTTGCCATGGCTATATTAGCACGGGTGACTGCACACACTGGAGGTGGAATAGGAAAGCAAATTTTAAGTGCTATCTGGAGTAGTTATTTGCTGAACCGACATCGTGGCTTCAGTCAGCAGCAGTGGAATTATTAAACGTGCATGCATTTGATGAAGGTTACAACGTCTATGTGCACTTACCTCTTTGTTGGAAGGTATTAGAAAAGTACGAGGAAAGAGATGTAACTACTTACGGAGATTTTTGATTCGGTAGTGGTGAAGGTCATTGGAATACGAAATAAGATAAAGTGAGACGAAATTAGTATGCAGAAGGAGAATTGTATTCCGAAACGGAACGCTCAAACATGAAGCGAATTCACTTCGACAGGCGATGGCCCTCTAACACTGGTACGCCAAGCGGCATGATACTTCAAAGTTGTCCGGATGGCCACAAGACTAGGGTGCTCGAATTGGCACCAGGAATGCACATATCAATTTATATTTTAAAGTAGTCCGCTAACGACTCTATCACAAGAGGTTCAACTAAGTTGTTCCAAATTGGACGTGTTTCAAACTGAAGGAATATTATTTTCAGTCAAGGCAGTCCATCAGGTGTTGGGGATTTAGAAGATAAAGTTCATGACCATACTTCGGATTAAGCGTCCTCAGACTACCTTAAAATGCATTGTTCAGCATCACATTCCACAAATACTTTCAAATTCGTCGACCGTGACCCCTACTTAACTAATTATGATCGTTCAGAAATATTTCTAAGAGCATCACGATGTATAAATTAACCACAGTTGTAGCAAACCTAGGTAGCTTTATGGATTCGTCAACGTTTAACTTAGAGATTTGATTAATTACAGTGACGCACACCTTATGGCGTCTATCCTGCTACGAAAGAAAAACTGCGTTATCGTATTTTCAAAAGGTAAAAAGACGACACAGAAATCCGGGTTGTTCAGTAGCTAGGGTCACGCACAGACCTCGGGGTTGTGTTTAAGAGAAGACAGCAAAATATCTGAAATGATTCTCACCACAGAGTCTTCCGAAAGTACGATTGAACAAGAAGCAAGACGTCTTAGTTGCAACCTTCAATCTTCAGTCTTGCTTATTAAGTCTCTATCAGTGTTCTAAAGGACAGCAGCCTGTTCATTAATGCATTACTAGGGAACCTCGCTAGAGGCTTACCCATTTATGAGCTTGGTCACAACTTTTCCATTCCCACACATTGTTAAAGTCCGCATGCCTTTCGAAGCCTACAGAGTTAGAGTGTCTGTCATGCTATGCCATCAGATACTCAGCTGATCCAGTACGTGATAACGCAGAGATACAGCAGTGTCACGTGCTGGTGGTCTTAGAAACATCAATGAACTGGTCAAAAGTGAGTTATACATTTTCTGTCAAACCTGTTCGGGACTTTCCAAAACAAAGCTGTTCATTTCAAGTATTCTTAAACCAGCGGGTCACCCGATTTTAACAATGTTCATCTCCTGGCAATTAATATGGCACACAAATAGAAACGAAAATCTAGTCTATGATAGCTCACGTCGGTCTCGAGAAGAAAAAATCGCAAGGTGAATTTTCAACAGATCATTAGTCATTGATGAACTATTGAAGAATGTACGGGAGATTCTTAACACTAACAACTATCCCGAAAAGTTCAGCAACAACATGCAAGATAGACAACCGCGACCCTTACTTGACACTGTCGATCAGAAAGGCGTCTAGTTATCTTTGTCATTTAAAGTTGATGCAGTGGCGGGGTTGATATCACACTAAATCACTAATGCCATCATAACGACTTGATCTGCTAGCAGTTCAGTTTTTCACATTTCACTCACTACCGAATCTGAACGGCAATGTATCTAATAATGTTGCCTCTTTCTTGAGTTATTCATTTAACTGTTCGTGTGATTCAGCTTCCATAGGTTGCACTACTAAACCGTCATCTGGAGGAATCGCGAGCACTGTCCCGTTTGACTTCAATCTAGGACAAAAAAGGCAACAGTTAATCGATTCTGGCCTACTTGATCGACTGTGATCGACACAAAGATATGAAGAGAGCATTTCGCATCCTCTATCTGGTCCTGGCTACCTTGTCGCGAACGCTAAATGCCGCGTCCTTCCAATAGTCGAGGCAATCGCAATCCGACTACGTCACCCGAATTTGCACATGCATAAACAATTTTTCCAAGCCCTTGGTCAAACACGATCGGCCAACTAGTGAAACAGTTTGTCCCAATCCCACTATTCCAGTCTGATTAGTATTGACCACTGAGGACCGACTTAGTTTATGTTCACAACCACAGCAAAGTGGAGCTAATTATTTGTCCAATCGTATCGTACGTTCATTATTTTGCCGATCGATAATTTTATAACTCTGTTGAATTTAGGTAATCGTATCAACCGAAGGGGAGAATTTGTCGGTAACAATCTGGCCGCTGAAAAATTGTTTTTCACTTTAATCACGGTTTTGACTGAAATACTTTCAACAATAATCCGGCACAAAACTAATGTGCCCATTCCGTGGTCATCAGCCGGTGTGTAATCGTAGGTCAAATGGGCGTAATTGGAATTTCACGGAAAAATATTTACTTACATGCGATACAATATGTCTACTCTACTTCTAATTCCTCTTTCTGACTACCAAGGTCATGACTGGGTGTGTTAAACTTGCCAATTGAAAAATGCGGATGGTATTTTACATACCCTAAGTGAGTGAGCCAGCTAATATGCTGAACCTTATGTGCGCCAGGTATGTCTGACTTACTGGTTTTTGTGATGACTGATGACTGACTGTCATTGTGTGATGAGTATTATGCTGTTCGCAAGCAACTTCAGGAACAAAAGTGCAAGCCTCAACGCCAAGAAGACGACGGACCAGAAGAGACTATCGGAATAGTGTGTACCCGCTATGGGAGAAGTGCTATCAGGGCGAATGACAACGTACTGCTACCCAATGAACGTCAGCCATGCGAATGCGTGTACGTGTTCGTAGTCCCATGTTTAACATGACCCGTACGGGAGTTCGTGCTAACCAACGAATTTGCAGGCCAAGCGTCTTTTGCGGTTACAACGGTTGTAAAACACAAGTGGTCACAACCGAACATTGAGTTGGTAACGTCGAGTGAAACTTTTGTAAACAAACGTGTGATCAACGCGTCTGGAAACGGGTTGAGCAGTGTGCTGCTAGCCGCTTGCTATGTTCGTTTAAAGGGAAATGCGTGAGGTTCTGTATCCACAACTTTCAGAAGCCACGTTTCACAGATTTACATTTTAGTTGCTCCAAATGTAAGCTAGTGAACGTAACTTTGATTTCCAAATGAAGTGCCTTTTCGAAATCACAAATGAGCAAAGCTGGAGAATGGTATACTAGTCTGAGTTACTAAGTTCACTTTGAGCATTCCCACCATTGCGGACATTTTTCTAACTCTGTGAACCGCTCGGCCACTATCATAACCCTATTTTTGTGTAAACCATCGAAATCCACTTTCCCCATATCCACTCATCTCAACCTTATTACGGTAGGATATTTCTTTGGGGACGGCTTTACTGATCTGATCCTTCAAAAAGATACGTCAAAAAAGTGAATATTTATGTCTGGTAGTAAAGACAGTTGTTTAAATCTGTTGAATATATGGCATAAGCCCAATTGCGATGTGCTTATCCTGGAATTATTTTTTATATTTGCTCAGTAAGAGTTCATTTCTATAAACGTTCACCAGAGGTGTTTATAACTAGAACTGTAGGACCAGGAGGTTGTCTGCCTTGCTTACCACTCTGTTACAACGGACAACTCACCACGCTTACTAAGTACGGAATCCGTCGCGCTTTTTTCCACGTACGATCTTGACGTTGTTGTTTCTAGTTTTGTGTACCTGAAAGATGAATAGCTGTACGACGTACGCTGTTACTAAACAAATTTCATCAAGTGTACACTGAAATATGTGTAACACAAAACGAGTGGTACAATGCGCTTCGACAGTAGCCGATTTCTGGAAAAAAATCCGAATTCCGGATTGTTGTATGTGTGTGTAAATCCATTACATTCACCTCGTATCTGATTGGCTGCTTACACACTCGCATGATACATCGCGACTATGATTGGTCTAACTCTAACTCGTTCACTGGTTTAATGTCACGTGTTACGTTTGCGGGTCAGATCGCATACATGCTGTTTACGCTCGTTACGATTGCCTTGCGTTCTGATTTACGATACAACAAATGGCGTCGCGAGCAATCCTCACTTCAATGAATGCACCTACAACATTTTGGACGGATCCAGCAATATTTTCAACGCCAGATTCATGGATCACTTGGAAAACGACTTTTACGGATTATCTGGACTTGCTCAATGTGTTAAATCCGTCGTTGGACCTGACAGAGCCAACTAAACTAAAACTTCTTCCCAATCATCTGGGTACTGAATGGCAGAGACAGTTTGACATTCATTCTCTGCGTCACAAAACCACCCTAGACGATGCTTTAAACACTATTGACAAAATACTAGGGGCCGTTACCAACGTATACGCCTCCAGATTTACTTTTTCCCGCATCAGTCAGCAAACTCGAGAACCACTGGAATTATTCATTTCTCGACTTATAAGAGCCATCCGTCCGTGCGAGTACTCCAAATTACCTACTAAGGAACTTGAAGACTGCATGCTCATACAACAGTTTATCTTCGGAGTACGAAATGGAAAAATTCGTGAATCTATCTTGACTGAGGATGCATCCAAATTATCTTGGGAGAAGACCTGTGAAATGGCTCGTATTAAAGAGCAAGTTCGATCGCAATGTGAATTGTTCCCAAAGTCGCCACAGCCGGTATCAGTGATCAAAAATTTGAAGCCGTCAGCTACCTTTCAACCCCTTGGAAAATGTTTCCGTTGTGGATCAACAACACATCGAGCGAATAATCTAGAATGCCCAGCAAGAACTGCTAAATGTTCAAGTTGTTCTAAGATCGGCCATTTTGCAAAAGTCTGCCGTACGCGCTGGGCACATGCACTAGAAGGAGGTACTGTTACTGAGCGAGAAGAACTTCCTACCGTTGAAACAGTTTATGCTTCACGTTCTGACGAAAATGTTACTACTTCCAAGTCTGTTACAGAACCACGATTACCACGTTTTGATGTTCGAACCATTTATTTTCTAACTTCAGCCTTAAAACTGCCTCTTGAAATGGAACTAGACTCTGCATCACCAATAATTACAATTCCCCATTCATTTTATGAACGTCATTTCAAACATCTACCTGTGTACCCAACGGTTTATAAATTTGACAGCTACTCCAACACACCCATAGAAATGGAGGGATTTATATTACTCCAACTGTGTGTTGAACTTTCTCCATCTGCTTCTGTTGCTGTGTATATATGCAACACTGACAGAAAACCATTGTTATGTCGTAACGTAATGGTTGCTCTCAACCTGGTACCTTCTGTCGAACGTATGACAGTAGCTTCTATTGAAGTGCCACTATTACATCATAAATACCCACAATTGTTTGCTGATTCAGTTGGTCGTGCAGTCAACGTCGCCCACCAAATTCGTTTAAAGTCGGATGCAAAACCGTCCTCCATATCACAGCCGCGACCGATACCTCTTGCAAAGCGGGATGCAGTTTCTGCCGCTATCAATTCGACGCTTCAAAATGACATAATTGAACCAATAACATGCTCGGCTTGGGTACACCCATTAGATGCGGTCTTCAAAAAAGACAGTAGCGTTCGATTGTGCACAGATCTTCGGGCACTTAACGACCAAATTGTGGCTGAAAAGTTCATTTTGCCTAATCATGATGAACTGTTAACTAAACTTACTGGAGCAAAATTCTTCTCAAAATTGGACATCAAAAGTGCTTTCTTTCATATGCCACTTACGGACGATTCCAGACCTATCACGGCTTTTCTCACTACAGAAGGTCTGTTCCAGTACAAAGTTTTGCCAATGGGCTTAAGTTCAGCTCCATCAGCTTGGTAAAGATTTATGACTCAGTCTTTATCTCCATGCCGGAGTTCTATTGTGTACATGGATGATATATGTGTTTTCGGACAATCTAAAGAAGAACATGATTTCAACCTTCACTCTGTGTTACACCGTCTCCATCAATTGAACTTGCGTTTGAACATGAACAAGTGTGTATTCTGTGTAACTGAAATATCATTCCTCGGCCATATTATATCTGGTGAAGGAGTTCGCCCCAACGTGGAGAATGCTGAGGCCATTGCGAATGCTCCAAAACCTACGAATCTACTTCAACTCAAACGTAACCTCGGACTCTGCTCATACTACTTAAGCCATCTTCCGAACTTCGCCACTGTGGTCGAGCCACTGCGATTACTTACGAGATCCAATATTCCCTTTGAATGGTCCGACACCCAGAGAGAAGCATTTTCACGCGTGAAACAGATGATTGTTTACGTTCTTGTTGTCGGTATCTTCGATGAATCCTGTAGTACGTTCGTTTCAACAGACGCCTCCGATGTTGGTCTGGGAGCCGTTCTTTCTCAAATTCAACGAGGACAGGAAAAGATTACTGCATGCGCATCACGAATACTCTCTGGCACGGAACGTAAATATTCGGACAGCGAAAAAGAAGCTTTAGCCTGTGTTGGGGCCTGCGAGAAGTGGCATATGTACCTTTTCGGTAGACGCTTCACTCTGAGAACTGATCATGCAGCATTAACGACACTTAGTCAAGGAACTAAAGGTCATAGACCATTAAGGATCAGTCGGTGGTATGCCAGACTACTGAATTACGACTTCGAAATTAAATGTAGAAGTGGTTCCGAAAATCAAGTAGCTGACGCACTTTCCCGGTTACCCTTATCTATACAAATTGATACAGACGAAATGAACGAATTCGAAATGGTGGCTGCCATTGATGACCTGGAATTTCATGCGGTAACCAGAAAGCGATTGCGAGGGCACACGCTACTGGACGATAACCTCAAACAACTGAAACAATGCATTTCCACCGGATGGCCTAATGTCAAAAATATTACGGACGAGCCAAAATGCTACTACCCCTTACGACAGGAGCTTTCTGTGATAGACGATTGCATCATGCGTGGACCACGGTTCGTCCCACCATCTAGTTTAAAACGTGAGATTATGCTTTGTGCTCATGAGGGTCATCCTGGAATCACAAGGACCATTCGTCGTGCTAGCGAATGGCACTGGTGGCCACGAATGTCTTCTTCAATCGAGATCCTCGTTAATGATTGCGCTCCTTGCCAACACGCTGATAAATCAACCAAACCTATAGTTGCCCCTGTGCAGCCAGTGGAATATCCTATGCGTTCGTGGGCAAAGTTGGCTATCGATATTATGGGACCTTTTGCGACAGCTCCTTTTAACAAACGTAACATACTGGTCGCCAATTGCTACTACAGTAAATGGCCTGAGGCACATATTTGTGGCGATGTCACGTCATCCACAGTAATTCATTGGATGAAGCACCTTATTGCTCGCTTCGGGATTCCTGAAGAGATTGTCACCGATAATGGATTCCAATTTGTCAGTTATGAGTTCGAGGAATTTTTACGTCGACAGGGAATAAAACATTCACGGACTGTTTCTTACAATCCCTCAAGTAACGGTAAGGTGGAA
>JTDE01003586.1:0-16977 GCA_014338405.1 Paragonimus skrjabini miyazakii
ATGAAAATAGTTCTGCTGTGTGCTCATGGGATCGTGCCTCACTACCTAAACACTCCTGTGCGGTCAGTAGTGCGACATACAATCCTTTGAGTGTAACTGCTTTTCGTCTGACTGTTCCCCTTTGGCCTGTCTGACAAGGTTGCACCTGGAAGGACCGGAGTCCTAGTCAGCATAGCCCGCCGGATCAAAACAGTACACAAGCCCGACCACCTCGCCAAGGCAGCAGTATAGGTCGGGAAGCAGTATAGGTCGGGAAGGCCTGATGCAATTTGTATGCAAATCACAGAGGCAGTAGCCTGATTCCAACTGTATCGAAGTTGCCTGCAGCTGTTGTAAAAAAAAATTGTAGACGAAGCAAAACGCAAGAGGAACATACGTGTGAGGAACAAGCTGCGTTTTTCCTGGCAGTAAATGCACTGATCACATCACAATCTACGAAGTGCTTGCACTTCGCCATTCGTACCAAAAACTTTGCTCTAGTCAACGGAGCTACACTCTAGTCCATCTGTCGAGGAGTGGTGCGTCTGAGAAGTATGTGAACCTCCTGAAAGCATTTTATCATCAGACCGCAAGCAGAGTTGCAGTTTATAACAGCTTAATGCTGACCTTTAGTATCATAAGTTGAGGGCGATAAGTACTTCCAGCCTTCACTTTGCTATTCAACTTTGTAATAGACAACATCTTAGAGTATGCCCTGTCAGAATGTGAAAACGAAAGTGTGGAGTTGATCCCAACTATTCAAATTCGAAACATAAAGTAAACAGACGACATCGCTCCGATTTGGGAAGGTTTACAGGAAGACCAGATGATTTTAGACGGGCTAAAAGCTTTGATGCGGCCTTTGCACCAACTAAGTGCAAAGTACTGTCGTAAAATTGGCAAGACTGCTCCTGAGTGGTAGGCCGTCGAAAGTAGTTGAGAAGTTCATATGCTGGAATATCTGACGATATCACAAATCACATAACAAAGGATCAGAAGACTTTTTTCCAACTACGCCATTTGTGGCGTCAGCACGATTTGTCTTTCTGTGAAAGATCGAGTACACGATGCTACTATAAGGATGATCCTATTGTATGGCATGGAATCCTGGTTCACTCGCGCGGAGGATGCTCATGGAGTGTCCATTTTTGACCATCGTGTCGCCGAAACATTAGCGGCATACAGCGGGAACACCGTGTCAGTATTGATTGAGTCCGGCGATACGCCTTCGGAATAGGTAGATTCTGTTCAACCCTGAGTATGCTCATCACGACTTACAAACTTCGTTGGCCTAGCCAGATATTACAACTGCCAACTCATCGCCAGCCCCATCTTTTCTTGTATGTGAGTGACAGCTTGGGCTGGAAGTGACAGCCTGGTGGTTACTGCATGACTTAGGTCCAGGATGTGAAGGAGCTGGCTCTGAAGCGTGCTTCGGCTGGACGATCCTGGCTATCTGACTGAGGTTCGAAGAGCAATGAACACACTTGGTTTGTAGATTCCGTTTGATATGACGAAGACTAAAAATCACTGGCGCTCATGTTGCGAATCTCTGTGTGCGTTGTCGGAATTTTTTCTGTATCTATCTATCTATCTATTTCTGTATCTATACCTCCGACCTTTTTGACCCAAAGCAATACTTCTCCGTTCTTCTCACACTGTGGTGAGTTTGCCACGCCAACGTGGCTATCGCGTGTTAAATACGTGTATACATTATAACAATCAGAATTGACCACAGTTAAATTTTTTCCCCCTCTGGACATATATCTTCTATGCGGTACGTTTTCAACTGGAGAGGATAAATGCATCTCGCTAAATACGTATACGGTTACCAGTGATGAAGGAGATCAAGATGACGTACCATACCAACTGTAAAGAAACTGTAATTAATCATAAGTAGTCTAAGATTTAACAAACATAGGCCGGACACCGGTTAAGTCTGATAGCAGATTTCATTGTCAGCCGGACAGAGTTCAGACATCCCTCTTCAAAAATAGCACTAACCTCTGGTTTTGCCCTTGTGTGAACTCGTCCGCAGTGCATATCCTTTGTGTAGCCGGGATTTGAACTCCCGTCACACTTCATTGGTCAACCATGCTGACCAATACACCACTGACCTCAAAAATGATTTATCACCTGTAAACGTTCAGCCATTTTCGTAGATTAGTAATGCTGAAGTTGCGCGAGGTTCTCAAGAGGTTTTAAAATAACTACCCCTTATCGTTAACTAGTGACCCAGCGACTGTGTTTTCCTAGTTGAGTGCAAATCATAAAACTCATCAAAATCACGGCTGTATACGGAGTACTGATAAGTAATTGCGATGTTAGTTGGCGAGAATAATGGACCACTCATATCCGGTCGTAATTTCGCTTCAACAGCACGAAATTAAGAAGTTTCTATTAAATGTGATTGGTATCACTTAAGTAACGCATGAATCCGATTGCATCTGCTCTCAAAACTGGTTGTTCCATTGAGCCAGCAGATTTTAGAAACTCCCGGTTCTACAAAGAGCTTGGCGTGACCAGCGTAAGTTTGGTAAGAATGACGCTTGCAAACTTATTCATAACGTATGAACATGGATCATAGACTGACGTAACGAATATTCATGTTGTCATCTAGGCATCAGCATGTCTTGCCCAGTGATCGTTCTGAAGAGTGCCTAGCAGTATATTACTGACTAGGGGTATAACACATCTGCTAATTTAGGAGTTGTCCAACTGCAAAAATCTTGGGTTATGGTTCGGTTCAAACCAGCGGCAGGAACGGCATGTTAGAAATTCAAAAACGGAGCTACAAAACCATGTTGGTGAATCGAACGCTTCGCTGTTACATTGAGTCACCCTGAATGAACTGCTTGAAAACTCACAGCCAAATAGTCAGACTCGTAGCTCCTCTGATGGATTCTGTACGACACGCTTGAGTTAGGGAGAAACTGTGTCCAAATTTGGGATATGGCACTCTGGTGTGTGGCGGCATCACTAAACTGATATAACACGCCACACTGTTGTTGTTGGTTCTAGCCCAGATAATGTATTGGTTTGTTTCTGATAGGGTGGCTTTCAGATCAGAGTACTCGCAACTCGATTATTTGGCTATAGCAACTTACCAAAACCCCGGAACAGCAACCACCAAATAGTATGTAGATTAATGTAAAAATCTAAACTGTTAACCGGGCTCCCATGATTCTCCCACCGCCCTCTCACCAAATGTGGCTTTCGTAGTGTGTAGCATCTCACCTATCCAATGACTGTTGTAGCCAAAATGCTCAACTGATTGCCTCTGAATACCTGATATCCAGTTCATAAAATCAATTAATCGACGTGTATGGTCCCTTACCCAGACGATGCGTGCGTCACATGCCCTAATTTGTCACGCCAAAATGCCGCCGGAACAAACACAATAGTCTAATGCGCTCTGTTTTACTCGGTTTTGTCCGGATGCAATGAGTGGCGAAAAGGATACCTGATCATGGGTCAGATAGTAAAACTTTACGGAAGCAAACACAGCTTTCCGAGGCCATGATTTCGTAACAATCCTTTCAGTGCGTTTGATTTTGACATTCAACCGGAAATGAAGGTGAAAGAACGACTGCAGAATGAAATCTTGGTAGTTCAGTGTGATACAGCAAATGAACTCAAGGTACAGTCGTTAGAACTCAATTTTTTCTGTCGGCGTAGCAGTTCCGGGTGACTGGAAGAAGATCCCACGTTTGACGTGAGTATTTGCAACAGGCTTGTACCACTATAACAAAAATATACAAGAAAGAGTCTCCCGAACGAGCGTCATTTTCGAATAACGTTTAGCACAAGCCATATTTGCCTGATGAAGATAAACTGAAGTATACTTGTTCATTTGGTAATGAACATTCTCAACCACATTCAGTCAAAACTCGACAAGTTAAAGTGTCCATTTTTATAACAAGCTTGCTGTATTTCGGGAATGTTGATATCCAGATGCCTGCGCTGGCTACCCCAGTGTTCTCTTAGAAGCTTTCTATAAACTTGGTAGCTGAATATCTTCATTAAATGAAGTTAAAACATAAGTTTCAGATGTTTTGGGAGGTGATAGCACATCTACTGTGGTCACAGATGTTTGCGAAGAAAATGTCAACGATGTTGTATGGTATAATCCCAGCTTGTTACAACTGCAGGGTAAAGTGTTTCTCAGGTGTTATTGCTTTTAGCCACAGCTATCTGAAAGAAAGTCGTTTTGGTCTTAGAAGGACAATCTGCGTACAACCTATTCACTCGTATGACACCACTGATATCACTAAAGCGTGTGTGACACTACTGAGCAATAGCTTCAGATGTTATGGACATAGATCCCACTTTTTGTATTGGCCTTTGTTCTGCTTCACTCCACTTCCTATATGACTACTCTAACTTGCCTAATATGCTAATCTCATGGACAACAAAGCTATACTCAGTCAAATCGTGTAACACCAATCGTCATCAGAAAACCTGATTATTTTTCTCGATCAATTCCAGTTTCTTATTTGTTCTCAGTGCAACATTAACAGTTTAAATATGTCTATAAATGATTTTAACTTCTGTCTAGACAGAAAAATATTCACGCGATACCGCGTTGAACCCTCCTTATGCTACATCTGTGTCAACATTACATACATACTTTTTATTGTATAACATTGTTACAGGGATCAATAACTGGTTATTTGTCCTTCAGCAGTCTTTAAACAGTAAATATGTATATATTTATAATAAAGCTCTGGGTCTGTGTTTGAAATGAAAACGAAGCTCCAAATTGAATAGGAAACCAAAGCAGTATATTGTTTTGAATTTAAATTTATTTTTTTGAGGTTTTACAGCTTGGTGTTGAACATGCTAGACTGTGGGAAGTCATTACTAGCAATCATTAGTAGTATCTGGCATGGACAACTGCAGTTGCTGTGGAAAAGGGAGCCGAAGATACGCTCATAGTTCTACAATTCCATAAAACAACATGCAGATATATTCTTAAACCAAGCCAGTGCCTAGGGAATTTTTTGATGAATTGAATTGAATCATCTTGTCTCCGAAATAGACTCTCACAAATAAAAGTGGAGGATCCATATATAGAGATGTTGACCATCCGCATACTCCGTAAATTTCACAGGTACAACCGAATTCCAGTCAGCAGTCAGAATAATCATAAATCGAAATTGGGATGAGATTTCGTAGTCTGTAACTTGGAGTGGCTAATTTAAATGCTATACGTTCCATCGTTTCTAGCCGAATTCTCGTGAATACCACTTAACCTGAGTTTTTATGGAGTTGTGTATTATACCTCTAGCTCAGAAATTCATAAACGCGATCTCGTTTTTCCACAGGTCAAAACTTTTGACTGTTTTTGATAACTTGGGGTGCCCGCCGAACGTCTTAAGGAGTTCAACGATTCAGAAACTACCAACTTCAACAAATAATTTAAAAGTCTCACCATTTTGTAAGTTTGTAAATTGTTTAATATAGCTTTGTTCTCCGTATACACATTCTCGGAAATATCGTCAGCATGAGGGCAACTAATGGTTCAGATAACTGCACGTCAGGGAACGTTCATAATTTGTGTAGAAATGATATTGTCCTCTGGTCTGCTATTGTCACAGAATGATCCGAAGTTACTTGGCATCAATGCTACGAAAACTTCCGAATGGGGAGACTGAATACCTTTATCAGCGCTCCTAGGCAGACACCAGCATTCCATGTAAGACAGAGGGAAATTACAGTCTTATTTGTGATAATGGGCAAGCGCTTGTACTTACAATGAAGAAATTTCTTGTGGTTATGCATGGGTCTTATGCATGCGTTTTATAAACACCCCTCGGAGTGATTTCAGTTCGTAGAGCGTATAAGTTTGGATAATGGGATAATCAGACTAGGTATCGTGCATACATATTTTCTGAACGACCAGTTCTGGTGTTTTTTACTGCCCATAAGTTAAGAAGCAGAGAAGAAGTTGAACCAACCGTATAAAGTTGTGGTTGTTCATTTAATTGATGTCAAAACAAACGTGAAGTAATTTTTAGCGAGGTCGAGTTGGTGCCGTATTATTATGATGTGCATAGTACGTTGAATAATTCAATCAGATCCCATGGTAGGTGATACACTACTTGCATAACGGTTAACCTGCTGATGAGGTGAACAAGCAGCGTAACACACAAGGTGGTCGAATTTACTCCGATAGTCTGTCACACTTGTGGACCAACTTTGATGCAACGTGGAGACACCAGGAGACAGCGTTCTTCTGAAGTAAGCATTCCACTAACAGGTTTGTAAAAGGAAGCAGCACAAACAGGCATGAGCCAAAGACCCAGTAAGTCATGCACACGACTTACACAAACGCAAATTAAAACGGCGCCATCAACACAGCAGCACGTTCTGTCAACTTTACTGTGTAAATAGAAAAGCGCATGTTCTTGTATGAAAGGTAATTAGACGTGACACTCAGCAACTGGAAACTTGATGCTGCTGAACACAGATAAGAGAGACATTAACGGACAAAGGAGGCCATTTCTGTGACTCCCATAATGTAGGCCTTTCTATCTGGCACTATTTTTATGTGCTCACTATCTTGTCTGCCTAGCATGTATGTCAAGCAAAAGCTTTCACTGTCACTTAGCTTATAAAGGTAGCTTTTTCTCACCAAAGACTTCCAGACAAGGTGCACTTTTCAATGGCTCTTGGCTAGTATATTGTGCAAGCTTCTGTTCGCATTTAAAAGCGAGTCTGTTAGCTAATGCAAAAAACAACAAATTTCAAGGTATCCCTTCTAAAAAGTTGCTTCGAAATGGATGAATTTATTTCACAGGCCTGATATGGAACGGTATAAACTGGTTAGCATGAACAAAACGTTCAAAATTTCCGCCTAGTTAACGGTAACACTATGGATATTACGTTCGGTCAGCGAGACTTAAGT
This sequence comes from Paragonimus skrjabini miyazakii, assembly GCA_014338405.1. Taxonomy (NCBI): domain Eukaryota; kingdom Metazoa; phylum Platyhelminthes; class Trematoda; order Plagiorchiida; family Troglotrematidae; genus Paragonimus; species Paragonimus skrjabini miyazakii. Next base: position 6,890 of record JTDE01003586.1, read on the forward strand.
CAAAATAGGATCATCACCATCAGCGCTAGTTCAGAAACTATTTGTTTCTCCTGTGTATCCACATCAGCTTCACCATTCAAGTTTTAAACAACAAGCCTATCTTCTACTTCGTTTCTTATACGTGTAAATGTTTACTCGTAAATTTATTTGGCCTAAAAAGAACTGTTTAACGGTGCATATCAAGTGTCTCACCTAAATAACGGTAGCAGAGACAAAACAATTGCCAGCCACCTTTCGGAAGGTGCAACAAACCAACTGAGAATTTCGAAGCTAGGAATAACTTGCGTGCATTCGGTGAATACTTTCACTGGAAATACATTGCATTTTGCTCGGGGGGTTCTCAGGCTAGTTGCAAAAAGTGGATGCTTACGAACCGTATAGGTCATGGACCACAGAATGAGCTGATTTTGCTGGTCGCCTGCAATATCATCGTCAGTAAATTAGGAATGTCAGTTTTTGGAAATAAAAAACTGGAAGCGCGGAGTGTAATGTGCGATCGAAACCAGCAAGTGCGCACGAGTTGAATTTGAATTGGTGACGGAGCGTGCAGCTATGTCGTCCTCGCCGTTTTGGTTTCCGTTTGTGCAAGTCATATGCATGACTTACTGGGCCTTTGGTTCATGCTTGTTTCTTGTCGCTTCCTTTTACAGGACTGTTGTTGGAATCCCTAATTCGGACGAATGCTGTCCCCTCGGTGTCTCCACATTGCCCCAGGGTTGATCCGCAAGCGTAACGGGCAGTCAGAGTAAAGACGGCCGGCTTGCATGTTACAGGAGCACGACGTTTCACTTCAGAGCATCTGTCATCTGAAGTACGTTTATGACGTTGAGAAAACGGAAGTCTGAGTAAAGAATATGCTTAACTCCAACTTAAACAGCAGGATTTTGAACCAACATTCTCAAGTTCTTCCGAATGTTACAATCTGTCCCAATGATAATTATCAGGGATTCAGAATTATGCTACCATTTTAACCCTATTCTTGGAAGTAAACACTTCACAACTGCCAGTCTTGTACATTTTCTTTGTGGTTACAACCTATAGGCAGTGTGTAGGGATCAAAACAAGGTTGCGTGAAGGGAAGTCAATCTGCTTGGTACTGTGATATAAAATTTGCGACTTGGAGAGATAAGATAAATGTTTTAGGACATTGCCCTGTGTGTCCCAAAGGCAACAGACAGTTGATATGCATTAAGTGAGGCCATATGAGCAAGTGGCTTTTGTGTTCTATCTGGTATTACTAAATCAACCAACCCACTACGGAACCATGAATTAACCGTCGTTGTACTTCTGCAAGACAAATCATTACCGTTCTCCTCTTAAATGGTAACACAATGTACCCAGCTATCTTATACTCCAAGTTGACCTAGTTGCGGCGTTCAAGATGGCAATTCCAAGAAACCACTCAAGTTATATAGGAAGTGATGGTATCCAGTTGGTAATAGCCTTAACATAATCTCTTTCGATCAGAGTATTCTACTGTTTTGCAGACGAATTTGCCACCTGCGCACGAACTGTAAAACACAGCCAGGACGTGAGCAGCAGTTAAAGAGCGAGCTGTCCTGAATTTCAACAGGTAACATTGTCGTTCGTTCAGTCTTCTCTAAGCGTAGGTGCTAAAGTTGCACCTGAAATCAGCATCATTGTGGACTGTATGGATAGCTTCTACGACTTGTGCTGTTTGAGTAGCAATCTACCGTTAAATCTGTTCGTTGACGTGACCAAGTATGTGACAACTTTCAGACTGATTGAGGGACCCCGTTTAACGATAGAAACTAAACTGCGTGATCATGAAGATATGGTACATTCCGCATCATTGTACGAGGTGTAAAAGTGGACGGCATGGATTAAATAAACACGATCAGCTTCATGTTCATTACTGTATCTGTCGTAGCCTGTGAACACTGTAACCTCAACTGATATTGACTGATGAAAGGAACAACTGTCAAGAAAGGCACTCCTCCGATAAAACAGGTTCGGTTCACTTTTCAAACGTGTACTGAAAGAACATAGCTGAAAGCACACTCTCGCCCGATAGAAGTTACACCAAAATTACCAACCTCCTCATATGCCATTAGGACTCGTGGTAATACGTCATCTTGCGGCAGGATATATTGCCGTCTGCCACGACCTGACTCTAGGCATTTAAATTATACTTCATATGGTCTGTCAATGTGACAGGGCTGGAGTCATATAAAGCGTCGTTTATCACTGGTAGATTATAAACGCCAAAATTAGTGAGAATGCAGTCATATGCTCGAGCGCCGTGCTCAACATACTTCAAACTAATAAATGAGAAAAAAATACAAAGTTACAAGCAGATCATGATAGTTCACTTTTCGAACTCTTTGGGTGGCCTTCCTCATGAGCGTTTTAATCGAAATCACATCAAACACGCAACAGAAATCACGTGAAGATTATCAAATTGCGTTGTACCATCCATTTCTCAGACGTCTGAATGTTTGCATTGTTTGCGTAAACTACCTAGTGCTTTCTGTAATTCCTAATTCTCTGGTCGTAAGTTCAGTCCTAATGCTTCCAATCTTAACCCATAACACTTCGGCTGTACTAGGTCTGGTAAACTAAAGAAGGCTTGCAAAGTGTTAGGGAGTTCATAAGTATCATCAGGTCCGTCCACTAGGCACAAAATCTGGGTCTGCTCCCTGCTTAGCTCCGGGAGCCTTCAAACAAACAATTTTCACATACGCTGCCGGAAACATCATCATGTCAAGACACATCCGTTACTACATAACAAAGACTGGAAATTTCGAAAGCATCAACCTGAATACCGACCAAATGAATCGAATAACTCGGCATTTGAAAAATGGCAAAGCGAGAAAACGTGCACTGCCGTTTACGCTGCAGTATGCACCGTGAGGAGTCCGTCAGTGACATCTCAAACCGATAAAGATAAACTGTTGTTAACATTCTGAGTGACAGCTTTTATGCTGTTTGCTGGCTCTCTGGGTCGACATGCGTCCCATTCGCAGCTCTCGCTGTAATCAATAGACTGCAAATTGTGCCGGAAATTTTTAAAACTCAGAAGTATTTTCTATTTTCCGTGAAATGAATAATGATTCTGAATACAGTCGAATCTGTCCAAACAGAATCAGGTGCTCTGTTGAGTTACACGCTGGCCAGGAATTCAGTGAGATGGCCAGAAAAACGGATCGACCTTAAAATGTCATAAAGTGTCGAGACGCCAGTTCGATGAAGAAAAAGTACATCTCATCTGTGAATCAACCAAGTGTTCAAGTGGCTGAGCAGGAAACAACCGAAATTACGGAGTTATTCAATGCCCAAAGAAAACAGTTGTTTTGGGACAAAGCTCTTAGCCAGTGGCAAGACGCTGACTAGAACTTGATCAATTGTTGAAGTACTATTCCGATGAGCATCAACAAGTTCGATGCACAAGTGCACGAGTGTGCAGTCGAGCGCACTGTAAGCAACAGTTCTACTGACCTAGAAGGTACAGGAAATATGATGATGTTGTGCTGCAATGAATGTGATCGTAAATTCGCTGGTTACCGGTAACCTACCCACAGAAAACCTCCAATGAGTAGGTAACGAATAGGTAAGACGTAGATAAGTGAAGAAAGCAGTCTACTGATTTTATCCGTTTTGTTTCTACAACAGTCTTTATCATCAACCATCTAGCTGAAGACAATCGGCCGGTTAAAATTCAATGAGCTCCAGGTATTTTTCCATCAGGTTCACAGTAAATACGCGATGTGTGACTGAAGCCGCAAGCTGCTTATGATGACCTTGTACGCAAACCTATATTTGTTTAAGTGGTCGCAGGTAGCTGTTGCGGTCGTAAACAAACTGACCTAACTCACATCGGAACGGCTGTCATTCACGACCGAATAGCCATTTGTTAGACACTCGGCGAACTGTGTAATAGGTAACCGAGGACAACTACCTCCCGACTGTCGACCGTTCTTGAGTTCCCCATTAAGTGATCTCATACTGTTGACCTGGACAGCTAAGAAGCGTTTACTCAGACAAAGAAACAGTGCTTGTACTCAGCATCGATGAAAACTTAAGAGTAGGTCAAACATTTCAATAAATTATCGACGTTTACACCTAATGAACGGAATGACAATAAGCAGGCGGGAAGATATTCAAAAGTCTTTGTAGTTACCTTTTTCTGCTTGCTTTCAAGTTGTGATCATAGTTTTTGACAAACGGTAATTGGTTTAACGATTTCTAAGCATCTTCAGTTAATGGATATTTAATACGCGAAAATTCCGTTAGATAACTTTTGTCTATCCCCACTTCTATATGTTCAACGGGGTCACTATGATGTTTCAAATATCCACTTACTGGTAACCTTCACCGGGCTATAGCCAGACAGGTTTGGCAGGCATGACAGCTTGTCAACGCCTTTTTCCGCTTCCGCTGTGGACAAACTAACTACGCGTATAGGTGGTGGTCTGTAAGCAGACCACACAAAACAGATGTTGTGGTATCGTTCCACTTGAGGTTATTCAATAACCAGTGTCGATGGAGAATGACTAACAATGTCGAATTAAGAAGATCATTAGGAAAACCTTTGAGCTAAACTGTAACACACGGGTTACACTTGCTGTAAACAGTAGTTACGATTGAACACATTGTAATATCTCACCTGCTACTAGTTGAGAGATAACTTTATTCCCCTGTTTACGACACTTTCAGTGACTGTAGATGAGTATTATTGCCATAACTCCGTAACACATATCTCCAAACAAACTTCCTAGTCCACCAGGTAAGAGATCATGGGGGTCAGCTATAGTATACATAGTCAAATGCTGAGTTTGGTGGGAATAATTATCCAGGAAAAAGCCAACACAATTTGTATTTAAAAAACCAAGGGATAAATACCATCCGCCTTTAGTTCATCCTTCCCTAACATCAACGCATTCTTGCTCATCTACCTACAGAATTGTTAAACGGGCGAAGTTTTTATGCTTTTGTGTATGTAGCGAAGAGTGGATGGATGTTTATATCCGATCACCAGCACGTATCAGCTGCCATACAACTTAAAAATTGTTTCATCAGTAGTCAGCAAAGACAACGTAGCACCTCCAACTTTTACTAACGTATAATTGCGACACATAAAAATTCAACACTTTCATGAGTTCTTCGATTGTTTACTCGTCCAGCCTGATTCGGATATTTACTGGGCAAGCCCCGCGACAAAACGATATGGCTACTTCATCGTTTAATAACAGTTTTTTCTTGTTCGGTCCTCAAAATAAAAGTACAAATTTATTTAAAAGATGTTAGGTTAACTTGAATAATGAATAGCGCTCGCGGAACAATAATTAAACACATGAATAGAAAGAATAGTCGAGGTTAATTTTTTTGCCATTTAGACTGGGCATCTCTACTAGCCGAGTTACCTTGATTCTATTACATCTTAAAACTTACGGGCTTTTGCTAATTCGGCTACTCACATATATATCCGGGTAAGTCTACGGATGGAAGTTGGAATTCTCTCGTAATTGGTCGCAGTTTTCATATCCTCTTAAACCTCAAAATTTGCTCTTTTCAAAAAGGAGCAGCGTGATTGAGGTTGCCTTCACAGCACGGAGGAAACCAGAATTAGCCTTCCGGTCATGCTTTAATGATGCAGCCATGTTGATTACTTCACTGCTAACCTCATTTTAAGCACATCTGAAGTGTTATACGCTGACGCTCAGTTACACTCGCTTGTGAGTAGTGCTCAGATCGTTCGAAAATCTCAAGGAGAGACACGGTAATTGCTTGTAAACTTCAACGGAAGACCGCACGACTAGGACTTCACTCCAGGTTGAAAGTAGAAAACAAATTAACATTTTGAGCGGTCCTCATGACTTCTGGTCAACATATTTTTGACTTTTACTACTGTAAGTTTCAGGAGTAATGTAGTGACAAACGGCAGCCCAAGTAAACAAATCCGCATGTTTTACCACATCACCAGCGCATCCATGACGGTGTAATTGTACTAACCACTAAGTTGTGTCCTCCAAACTATGACTTCCTCATCGATGTGATTAACCTTGATTCGTTCATTGTTACTCTGCCATGTAAAGCGCAAACTTCCAACCGGTAGGTTCTGTGTAGGGTGTCTATTTGACTAAAAGTTTCTTACTTCCTTACTTATTAAGTTGTCGTTCACAGAATTGCTCTGATCCAAGTAAACCCTCGATAGTTAGTCTTATTCTGGTTGGATCAACAATTTACGATTGCCCTGATAGACTATGTATAATCATGATTCATAACAAAGTCTATAGATGTATTATACTTATATTATTGATATGTGCCCTGCAACTTCCTTACGAACTGAGATGAGACATGTAAGCCAGACAGTTGAAAATCAAAATTTCTCAACGTAGTATCCATGTTCTCATAGTACACGGCACATGAATTGAGGCATTCTTTACCTTAGAGGTTGCAAGAAGCAGGTGAAAGCATGGAACATTTCACATCTTGTGTATGACATTCAGCATTCCGATCACTATCTTACACAGACTGTTCAGTCAGCCGGAAAAATAAAAATGTTGCCAGTACAAACAGTGAGTGTTCATTATCGGTCTGTGGGCTAAAACGGACTTTCTTTTCCAAGAGTACAGTTCAGTGTTGTGTTAATATACTGGATGCAATCAGCTTAATCTGTCCTCTATTGCAGAGTTCAACAAAAGCGGTTTTCAGCCAACTGTAATCGATGGTGCTATTGATTCAGCAAAATATTGATATGCACTTTCTAGAGTTACACCATGGAATTTGTGATACGTTTGTTTTACAACGTATATGAATATACCGAGCTAGTCGTTGCACATGCTTTGGTAAGATTTGTCGTCCTCCTCTTTGTTCCACGATGCGTTTGGACTCTTCAGATAACATCTAGATCGCTAGGATCTTTGACAAGTTGTTCACATAAAAGGCTTTATTTCACAGAATTTTACGTTGGGCCCTTTTCTAAATAAATTATTTTGTTTCCTTGTGACTTGGTGTGAATAGATTGAGTGTAAGGTTAGGTGCCAGTCATATGAGAATTTACCACTGGACAGAACACTAGTGATGCGACTCGTTAATGTTTTGTGAACTGAACAGTGACGCACATCCGGTTCACTAAACTCCGAATGTCTGCACTCCTAGCTAACTTTGGGTCAGCGCTTCGATCCTAAAACCATTGTAGTAAACTGAAATGGCTACATGACTCCATCATGGTTAATCGTTATATTTATGTACTAAAATATTGCTATGCACAACGTCTACAAAGAATTCAGCGCATAACTCTCTAATGAGGATTGTTCACTTGTTATGAAAAGTGTTTGCTCTTGAATCTATAACAAGGAAAATGTTGTTCAAATATTAGAGATGGATATAGAACTTCACCGCTGGGTGTAGGTTTCAGCAAAACGCACTTGTAGACAAGCAGTTGCAACAATCTTTTCTTCAGCTTCGGAATATCAAGTATCATTTGAAAGCATACTTGATCACAATTAAAATGGAAAATTCAAGTGACACTAAGCCAATTTCACTCATTTACGAATAAACCAAAAAACGGTTTGTTAACAATATAACGCTTTCTGTCATTCTACCTGATCAATCGGACCTGGACAGAGCGTTAAGACGCTATCTATCATAGTGCTTTTGTCGGTAGATTGTATAAATGCAATAGAATTGACTAATCCTAGATAGCTGGCATATACCTAAGGAAGGTTATTGACGTAACTACAACAGGCTAGCATATCAAGATAATTTAACTTGTATCGTCCTTGTTCATTCCAGATGCCATTTCAATTCTCAGTTCACTGCTACGAAACAAGTTATTTCGTTAAACATTGAGTCTCCTCAGTATATATAAATGCTGAAAAATACTTTACCTTAATGAGCAGGAACTATCTCCATTTTATACTGTACTTTTTTATTGCTGGTGATGTTTCTACTTCAGACAAGTTTAATATGAAGCAAGTGTTTTTATACAAACCATTGTATTTCAGCTCACTTCTAGACAGTTTTTATCGGGCGTCAGTACCAAATCTGCTACGTAGTACCAAGGGTGGGGAAGATCCAACAGGGGATTCTGTACAAAGTTATCATTCACTGGCGATCACCTAAAACAAATAACGTCTGAAAGGATAAAAAAAAGGGTTAATCGAGGTGTACGATGCTGTGAAACTCTAACTATGGCAAACCGTGCTCTGGTTAATGGTCCTGTGCACATGCCTGTATGTAATCAGAGTAGCATCAGTAAACATATAAACTGGTGTACACCCGTGGCAACGGCTGTATTGACCACGGGCTAAACTGTTCCTGGAACGGTTAGTGGACATGTGCCTGAGTGGTTAGTTTGATCGACGACGCAGTCGAAAGGTGGATTTGAAGAAAACAGATTAACCTAGCTCGTAAACTGACATCCATCTGTTTGTGACTGGCTCAATATTTTGATGTGACATGAAACAACCACACTGATTAAAATACACCAAATTATGTGTGACTGTTGATGTTAAACCATCCCTTTGTATACACAAAAGATTAAATACGCCGTTAAATATACCCGTTGGCATTCTAATGGAATGTACTCAGGAGACAATCTATTTTCTAACCAAAAGGTCGTTAGCTTCTACGACTTGTAATAAATATGCATGCAGGAAACGGCTAATTTTTTAGAGAAATGGTCTCACGTAGGCTACTTTCCTCACAATAATTGTGAGTTCATCTGGGGACTACACGGATGATTAACAAAGCAAAATAGAAGGTATTTACATCACGCAATCTAGTGGTTAAGTCAGCTGGGTTCTGGCGCAAACAGCATGAGTTGGTTTACGCAGACAGTTTTATCTGACTGACGGGATGAAACAATAATTCATTTCAAATCCAGTTCAACTGTCCAACGCAAGTGCATTTTACGGTCAGACTTCAGTCAGATTTACGAAGTACAATGGCATGTCGCTCCCCTTTCACCGTCTCCAGCAGAATGCAGCTGTGATCCAATTCCTTCTTAGTTCTCATACATACTGTAATCGACGACTTCTCACGCAAAATTCTGGGTGGCTTTGAACATGACAACGTAGGATTTTCCTCATGAAACAGAACTGTAGATTATGTCTTAGTTGATACTTACTGAAAATCAGTCTACCACAAGGTGGTAGCTTGACGACCGGTAAATCACGATATGAAATATTCTTGGTATCGTATGATTGCAGACTACTGGTTGAGTAAACATGAGTAGAAGTAAACGATGGTAGCTAATAGAAATCTGATTGTCAGCCTGGTCACTACATAGCTGTAGCCAACGTGCGACCAATGTTGGTAGGTAAATACAACAATGGTCAACTCTTCCTCTAAACTTATTGTGTTTGATCTCATTTGGTCCGTTCTAACTAAGATCGCATAAATGCAACGTATTCTTGACACCCGCGATTAGGCACGTTGGCAAAAATTGTCTACCTCAAAAGAGATATTTCGCAATCACTTGCAATAGAACTTTCTGCATCCATTAACCGGTATTCAGTCACAAACAGACTTACAGTTTCGACAGCAAAACTCAATACTCTCAAGCAGCACTGCTCAACACATCGAGGCTGGATATAATGAAGTACAAAAAGGTTATTATAAAGCCGACTATGATTTTTGCACTTAGTGATCAGGGTTAACAAAGTTTTAATGAGGAAGTATAAACTTATATGGCATATGTATGCGGTGTTATTCGAAATAAGAGTTCCCGGTAACGATATTTTACTCATTTTATTCTTAAAGTGCAACGCATCGTCTTTCACTAAAATTCATTAAATAGCCTCTGTATATACTATCATTTCTTATACAAGGTCCCTTCTTCTCCGTGTTTTAAGGTGAACACTTTTCCAGCAGTTCTTCAGTGAAAACTTTCAGTAGGTTCTCTGTGAGATTCGGGTTAGGGTCGATATCAGTGCCAATTATACTTTGTGTTTGAAGGGATTACCTGGGTATATTCAGACAGTTATATGTTGAAATGTGACATATCTAATGCGTGCTCGAGAAGTAGTGTGCAACTGGTGTGTCTTTGCGTTTGAATGAGAGGCCAGGGTCTGTGTCCCATTCCATATTTCTAACTTAGTTGCTCCTCCAGACGGTAGGCT
>JTDE01003586.1:28565-40675 GCA_014338405.1 Paragonimus skrjabini miyazakii
GGTGTGAACACGTATGATACGGTAGATCGGCTTGAATGCGACATCCAAATTGATTCCGTGACCCGTATCAAATAGGTGGGCCAAAATTGCGCTGGAAATCTTTCGTTGTTGTCCGGTTGTCAGCCAAGCTGGATGGTGTTCGCGTATTCTCTCCGACAAGCGTTTGGTTGTGCGACCAATGTAACCTGCTCCACAGAAACAAGCGAATGAGTAGATACAAAACGAGGTAGCACTACTGTGCACTGCATCTTTGAGTTGAAGGCGTACAGCTGGCTTAGCGGAGAACGTTAGTCTTAGTTGTGCAGCATGGAACGTTCTCATCAGGGTCACGTCGAGCCTTCTGGTCAGCGATACACTTGATAATTTGCCCTTATAAGGCAAATTCATATAGATGGCTTTCCGCTCGACAGACAACTCACGGTCTAGCGGTTCCCTTCGTTGCATGTTTCCAGTTGGAAACTTGTCTGGATATCCGTTAGCGCGAAACGTTTCCCATAAGAGCTTCAGCTCACTGTCCAGCGTGTCCTCAGTACAGATTTTATAAATTCGATTTGTTAAACAGCGTACCAAGTTCGGTTTCTGTTTCATCGAAACAAAGCTGTGAAATTGGGTATATTATCCATTCCACGTCTGCTTCCTATGCATGCCTCGTTGAATAGATCCATCTGGACGTTTCAATAGTGCAACATCGAGGAAAGCCAGTTTTCCATCTTGTCCTATTTCCATAGTGAACTGCAGTTTCTTGTGAGCTGAGTTGGCCAGTGATAACAGGCAGTCAGTATCAGTGTTGCTATCGACGATACAGAAAATATCATCTACATAACGTTTATACAGCACGCACTGATCTATCAATCCTGTTAGCCTTGTTTGTTCTATCGTGCCCATGAAAACTTCAGCCAGCAAAGGGTCTAGTAGCGAGCCCATTGCGACCCCATCCTTCTGGCGACGTTCCATAGTTGAGGGGCGTACAACCGGAAAAGTGACCTTCAAAATGGACACAAGAATGGGCCAAAATATTTTCGCGGCACACTTAACTGATTGTATGAATGACTGGAATGGGCGAACTTGAACCGCTCTTGACTATAGCCTCAATCAACGACATCAACTGGTCCCAAACGGAGCTGGCCGGATCGATAGTTAACCGTCTCTTAAGGAGGCCAAATGAAAAATGTCCACCCGTGCCACAGACAACTAATAAAAACTAGTTCATTAGAACAAAATGGGGGATAGTCGGAAGGTGGGCCGTGGGAATTACAGGGGAAATTCCTAAAAGAAAAACGAATACCCTCAGCTCAACGACCGAACTTCTAGGAATAAACTTTGGAAAGCTGCATAATTGGCTGAAAAATACGGTTAAGAACTGAACTGTGAGTAAATGTTAAGATTGGTTCATTTGAAGGAAATGCCAAAAATTATTACCACATTTAATCTAGATATAATATCAGTCATCGTTATTCGCAGAAATTGAATTAATAGGCTAGTGTTGTGCAACATTATGGTGCTAAGTTGCTTATACTAGTGAACTGATGTCTGGCTAATGAAATTTTACGCTCTGAACCACAAAAGGCAATGAAAAACCAAAATGCAACTTTGTTACAATAATAACATCACACCATTAATAGAGAATAGCACATTATGTTTACGAGTGTGATGGTGTTGTCTACCTAAACAGCTTCGCAAGATGATGGTTGAGTTAACAATAGCGTAGCAAGCATATAATTACATCGAGATTGAACATGCGATTTATCCTGTTCCATTGGATTAGAAAACACAGTACCAGAACATACAAGCTCTAACTCAAAACTTACGTACCATTTGAAATTTACAAAAAATAACACGCAGGACTCCACGTAAGAAGAACACACTTCAGAAAATATTAACACCACATAGAAAAGTTCACTTTATACCAATACGCATACCCTCGCTCGAAGATGAGTCTGGCTGAGTTGTTTTGCAAACGATTGATTGTACACTGGTATACACATCAACCGATACAGTATGCGTCCGTTTCTACATATATATGTACATTTCACCCGCTTTAGCAGAACATTCTTATTAATGATCGTTTTAGCGGCGTTGGAGGATGTCAATGCAGTGTGTTCAACTTGATCAATGCGAAATTGTTCTAGAATAAATATTACTCTCCCGGAAACACATCAGGTTTGGTTATGGAACATTCCATAAACAAAACAGACACACTTCAACCAAACATATTTCTAACATTTCTATTCAGTAAACGATCAGTAATGTTTATTTTATTCTAATTCAGTGGTAAACTGATTTTTTTGAAAATGTACTACAGTTATTGACATCCGTCGAGGTGCATGAGTCAACATTTTAAAAATGCAATGGCGTTTCCGCTGCTTCCTTAGAATAGTTTGCGGACGTGAGTTTGAAGATGGAAACTTCGCACCAGTGGTAGATCTTTTTACGCCACTCCTATCTGATCTCAGTTTGATTATCCACCTCCCTACGCTGCCTGACAATTTCGAAGAAAATGGACAGTTTCTGCTCACCGCTACCGGAGCATCTGTACACCTCCATTTATGACTTTATGACATCAGAATCGTTTGCGTCAGAGTGACAGAGGACCAACAGCTAGGTCAACCTTATAGTAAAGAAGAACAGCATGATGGGTTTCCCCGTTTCAGCCAACAAATTCTTCGTTTATATTTCTGATGCTATAAAGACTAACTTAGCCCGTATTCCAATACGTGTAACCTCAAAGCGATCAGTTTAGTTTCACATATATTGTAACCACTAAGGTCATATTTTCTGACGGTCAAAAACCTATGTTCTCATTGCTTGATATTCTTCTTGGCCTAGAAGCTATTCATCTCTTTATTCTCTCTGTCATAACCGATGACAATAATACACAAGTCAATGCTACAGAGACTTACCTGCTTCAAAACTACCGAAGGAAGCAAAGACAGTCCTAGTTTTTTGGAGACATAAGGAAGGAAAAGATTATAAAGTAATGTACTATGATTCAGAAGCAATCATTCAACGCTGAAATGTCTATATCTTGATCACATATCATCCAAATGTAAGCGGAAGTGATGAGACATCCAAGTAATATCACTCCTTGCCGTTTTTCTCTCTACATTTCATTAATTACTCTTGGTTCATGGAAACTCTACGCCAGCGAACCCGGCTAATCGATATTTATTCCAACATTTCGGTCACTGACTCTACGTGTCATGATGAAATCAGTTCCAGTTTACATTGAGTATTGCGTTCATGGATGAAGTTTTGAGTAGTGCTGTGCAAAGTTGGTTGCGTACACGTGAACAACCAACGTTTGATCACGGTTACCGTGACAGGTTATTACTATCACAGATGTTGTCAGTAATGTATGCATGCTTTGGTATACAAGTTAGCCTGTTACTACAGGTAAGAGTTTGTCGTACTTTCTCATTCAAAAAACCCACAGTTTATCATGTTGGCCATTCTTCACAACTTAATCGTCGTGGCTCACAGAACATTTCTATTGGTAGGACAATTAGACGTTCAACTGATCTACCTTGATTATAGCAGAAAAGCATTAGAGCTTTTAGTTTTTATCTTACGGTTGTCATGCATACGCCGATGGTTTATTGCGTCTGTTAGTTGCCCAAAAGGAAAATGATGGCCTTAAATTGGAGTTACTTGACGAAATAATGATTATTCTAGTTATAACTTTTACCGGGAGATTTGAACCACCCATTAATTCCATTTAGTCCACCTTATCTGATCGAATCAGATCCACTTAGAGATTTGTATTAATTAGTTGACATTTTCCGCCATTGGTTTGGCTAACTGCAAAAGAAAGACTACTGAAATTGCAATGGACCAAAATTCATTCATTCTTAGAAATTGTATGTGAAGCGCCTTTGTTACAGTGCATTTTATGCTGACACAAAGTTATGTATCAACTACTACTTTTTACAGGTAATTGAACAAAAAGCAGCACTTTCACTCTCAGGATTTAAAATGCTCGTGCCTCTGAGGATGACTGCCAAAAACCACTAGATGTGAATTCAACCCTTGAAATGTGCCAACATTTTTCACCCCCACAAATATTTCGTCTCATCATATATTTATCATACTATTAATCTTTCCCGCATATACGCGCTGAATCATAGACGACAACATCGGCAAAATATGCAGTTCGGACGATTAGACGCTTGTCTACACGAATCAACAAACACCATCTTACCTGGATCGGAACCGGTTTGACCAAGAACATTAGCACCTCAGTAGTTGCGTATTTTGCTGATAAGGACCATCACTTTGACACACAGAAGGCCCTTCTCATAGTTTACAAAATTCCGGCCAACCACTCCAGGATGATCAGACAATGAATGCTAACCACCGCGGAATCGACTGCGATTCGATTACGCAATCCAACACTTTGATCTCAAAAGTAGTTCGTACAAATCTTGTAGCTGAAATGGCCAACTGTCACATCACTGACGTCAGCCTCGACTTCTGTGACCTAAATGCAAGGGTATCTCTGAACCACTCGTCACAAACACCAGTGACTCGTTATTTGAGTGTCTTAACCTGTTTGTTTGGAAGTTTGCACCATATTACACGGACCGATGGTAGTTGTCTTGGTATTTATTTAATTTTGTTGAAAACAAGTTATTGTATTAATCCGATGAAAACTTATGAAAATTATTATATAAATGTACTTAGGTCTCTAGTCTGACAGGAGTGCTTAAGTCACCATATGATTTAATATATTATCTACCGAAAAGTTTTAAATCATAACCTACACTGGGATTCTGCTTGAAAATAGTTCACTTGAAATTAAGCGGACTCATTACCAGAATACGTTAATACGTTTCATGTTACACATCAAGGAAAATCAGCACAAGTTCCTATTAAAACAACTGACGATTATAGCATACACTAGTGTTATCGATGCAACGAGTAGCTTGTGATTTGTCTGTTTATTGTGAGGCGAATCCGAGAAACTACTGTCAACTAGAAAGACCAAATGGACAGTTACGATTCTATTGTGTTCATAGGATGAAATAATTCTGCGGACGAAAGTCTTCGGAATCCGAATACTTGATGGTCAGTCTGACGTGTCAGAAGTAGTCTAGCATTTTGTGATGGCTTCCAGTTACTGGTCCGCTCACTTTTACAACAGTTACCAACCAAAGTGTTTTGAAAACATTACGGCTCTATCTTTTCATTTCAACAGAAAGGCGGTTACTTTTATTCGCAATTACTCAAGCAGTGAATTCATTTTATTGTTACAGGTGTAGGCAAGTATAATTTTCGTTGACAGTAAGAAACTTTTCCGTGCTGTTTGAATTACTCTCAGGAGATTTCAGTGAGTGTGATATATCATTGCCGAAGGCACTGTTGATCATCCCTCTGTGGCAAAGAACTATCAACTCAAATAAATCATCAATGATTCTCAATTCCCTCAGAATTTCGGCTTAAGCAATATATTTAAAATAAACAATGTACTTCTGGTTTGATGAGAGATCCCCGATCACTTTGCATGATGTCCACTTGTTTCCTAGAAGTACACCCGTTATCTAACCTCGATTTCACTTACAGGTTAAACCCTCATAACGGACATCTGGTGTTATTTCCTCATGAGGTAAGGGACGTGTTTTTAATCTTCTAACAGTTCGAAATCAATTATCGTTAAACACATTTTCGTCTAAAACAGATTTTAAGGTCCGCCTGATATAAATTATGAATTCACGAGTGTTGACATCTTATGTAATAATTCCATGTTCAACAAAGTTTGGGTTAATTAAACTCTGCCGTTGCACAAGAAAGCACAGTACAACTGAGCGTAAGGAATAAGTTATCGTTTTTTGTTACGGTTAGAAACACAGCCTGTTTAAGGGGTGACCTAGTCAAACCATAACTAACGAATTAAAGAACGCACTTTTGGAGATTAATTCTTAAAAGCTTGACCTGCTCATGTAATATCTAACTGGTTGTTTGTAGTGGTCAGCACATGACATTATAAGCTGAGTAATGTGAGAGATTAATGATGCTATATCAGTGTGTTTCACATGGCACCCAGTTTCAAGCCTTGCAAACAAAGTCCACAAAGAAAATAGCACTCATCCGAATAAGTTTACTTACCAAGTCAGTTACAACGATTGTTTTTTTAACCTGTATAACAAGTGCTAAACCCTATTTCATGCGTACTGATATGATTTATTTCGTGTGCATGAAGTCGGACTACAGAAGAGAAATCTGGTTAACTCTAACACTGCCTACCATTAGGTGTAACTGTTAAAACATGCCGAGTTTAGTATAATAAACCAAATAGCATATAGTTATTTAAGCGGACAATACCAACTGGATGCTCTGATGAGAATCTTATGCTAAACGCATGGAGCTTTTCTCCGTAATTTTGCCACAAGAGTTTAAATAATATTGCATCATACAAACTTCACTGTGAACGTGTGAAATCAAACATCCATAGTGAACCGACATCTGACGTATGAGTATTATTATATACATGGGAATCGAAAAAGAGAAAGCCATGTGCGCTCAAAACATCACATTTATATGGCACTAAAATGTAATGTTAAACACGCTCATTTTGTTAGTCCGTTATGACTGCCAAATGCGATAAACCAATCAACGTTAAGACTAGTCAGGTAATCAGAACATCTTGAAGAGAAAATGTTTTGCAGTTTAGATTTAAGTCATTCATGTAGTGCGAACTCATAAAATCCATTTTTCTCTTCACCTAATAAAACTAATTTCCGTCAAATTGTTAGAATAGAATTAGCTTATCTAGTTGAGGCGCTCTTTTGAAGATGTCACATTGTGTAGGTGTGTTAACATCCGTTTCACAGTGCTTCTAATTAACTTCTGTCTCTTTAAAGTATTGTCTGACTGGAAAATGCATAAGATGACACCGAAATGTAACATTAGTTTTCTGTTTCTTTAAATAAATTACACTAATTTTGAGAAAGTAGTCGATAGTGTAAGTGAAATAAAACTACTATCAGGTGAGTAATGATCTAGTGAGAAGCCTTCCACATTTTTGGTTAGCAATCCTCTTCTGGCTCCATTTACGATACACATGATGCCACGTTTGGACTTCCTTGCCTGCAAATCGTACGTAATCCTCATCATGTTTTTCATAAATTATTCAATTGTTTAGACCTAGTACAATTTGGCTTGATAGTCTGGGTATTGCTCCGGTAAAAATGGCAAATCTGGAACGCAAAGTAACTGGTGGTAAACTGGTTGACTTTCATATCCTCCCCTTTGCTATGATCAGTGTTTGGGGTGTATAGTGTAGAATTTCTATACGTTAACAATGGTTTCCCTACCACTACGACGTCTTCTAAAAAGCTGTTTTATTTGACATTTTGACGTTTGCTTGGTGGTAACTCACGTGATACCGTCGAACATGAGATACGAAACTGTGCAACGCATATCCCTAGTTGATAACCAGTGGACTATCTGAATTTATTCCCAAACGTTCGGTGGAACATGTTATTGCAGGTACACACATCAGGTTGACGCCTACTGCCTTTTAAAATGACGTGAAAGTACTGGAGTTGAAAGCTCACTATCCTTAGGATCAATACACCGTGAAAGCACTAATAATACGATGTTGGTCCCATGCATTCCTTGAGGCGTTCAAGCTGTGCAAATTATAGACCCCACAAGATCTCACCCTTTAATATATCGTCTGTTCCAAGATAGGCTATTGAACACAATAAGAGAATTAAAGCCAGTCAGCCATGTGTAGGTTCAGGTACACTTTAAGATATAGCTAAAATGAGGCCCTAATGTTGACCAGTTTTCTTGAAATAAGGTCTTGAGCGCTATAGGTTTGTATACAACAAATTGAAATCAGTACTGACTGAAGTTACCCGTACAATGTTATTGAAGGTTGATTACAAAAATGAGAAAACTATACACCAAAAGTGAGAGATGTTCAAAAAGAATCCAGTAAGGTTCAACCCTCTTATTCATCGCAAACGGTTCGAGCCAACCGTCTACATAAGCCCACAAACGTGTTTGAATTTCTGATTGTATTTAATTCATTCCAAGTAGTACTGATTAGTTGTTGTGTATGAACTGTGTAATGCCGTACCGATTGTTGAGAGATAACGGCCCATGTGTTGATGAGGTAGTTAGTGACAATAATCTGTCAGATTTTGAGTCTTCTCAATGATTGTTAGTGCCCTCAGACCAGTCAGTGCATTCCAAACTATCTTCTGATGTGTGTCACGGACCGGCCAGTTACAACTTATTTCATCCTGTTGCAGATCACTCCAAAAGTAATCCGCAAAATGAATTCGTTCGGAGCGACTTATTATTTTAGTTCACATTGCTACAAGCCTTTGAGAGGGCGAAAGTGCAAGAATTTCGATCAGTAAGCGCTGCTGACGAGTATTCTCTTCATTTTCTGATCTTTAATTCTTATTCAAATCGATATCTTAAGCTGTTTAATTTCTGGATTATTCTAGACCCTTTTGGATGTGGCTGGCGCGTTACTTGTTTATCTTGTTCCGACTAATCACTCCAGCTTTTGACTTTGAAATGTCCATTGAGAAGGTACAGTCAACTGTTATCAACTTCTGCAATGGTACAACAACCTTTCATAGACTCACAATTATTTGCTCAAACGTGAGAAGCCTTCCTTCTGCCAGTAATGTCAATGTACTTCTTCGCGGTCTGATGAGAAAATCTGACACGCCAGCTAAATTTATGACCCACAGCGTGAACATCTTTTAACAATATTCTTATGATTACTGATGAAATATTCTTATGATTTATACATTACGAATCACGGTCTGCCGCGTGTCCAATGTGACTAACGCTACACCATGGTCACTGTAGGAGAAACACACGCTGTAAACACTCCAGTGAAACTTATCTTCAAGCGTTTCTTATGGCCAGTTGTGGTGTGATTGTGTTTTCTTTGCCAACAAACTTACGTTGGAATAGTTTCGAGTATTCTGATTAGTAATGTACGAAACAGTCTTACTCTAGACAATTTGTTAACAAAACTAGCTTAACAGAACACACAGCCGTCTCAGTTTTATCGAGTGGCGTATATTACAAAAGCCAGTTAAAACGTGAGGTTTAACAGTAGATGACTTCAGACAGTTTTTCATTCATGGTTAAGGTAGTATGTTTAAGTTATTCTTCGACCCGAGAAATGTCATTAACAATTATATGGTATTTTATTTATTTAGTCCAAATTAACTCATTCCTTCGAAATCACTTTTCACTGCATCAAATATTAGGTTGAAGGGGTATGCTTGAGAGTTTCAGGCAATGTTAACGTTTTCTATTTATGACGTTTAGATGAAAGTCCTTCTTGGTTCATGCACCGCATTGATAACTCTGTCTGGAATCACCATGCGGTGGCCAACACAGATTGAAAAACAAAAAATTACTTTGCACTTAATAGATTCTGCTCTGAAAATATCAGGGTTTTATTCTACAGACCAGCGAGTTAAGCAGATCACCTCCAAATACAAGTCGATGACACCTAGAAGCCCTTTAATTCGATCATACTTGTAATCGAAAACGGATTATTTACACATATCGCGAATGTCTACTAGTACTGATTTTCTCAAAAGTTTGTCTCAATAAAACTACGACACAGTATTTGGGAAGACTGCTGGTCTCATACCTGCTGCATAGCAATGACTTCTCAATCTGACAGCAATATAAAAGCCGCCGTTAACACAATTTACATATAGTCTTCTGACTTGTTTACAACGACCTAACAGAGTTTAAGAAGAGGGGCAAAAAATGAAATGAATTGCTCTTGTTGCGCGCGAAAGATTTTTTCTGTAGTGAAGCTCAAAATCATTTTGGATGGAGCACATTTTACTTCTATACAAGCCGTGATCAATAATCGACCTTCTTGGGCATAAGTCTGCGTACTGTACACAGTATGGTTACTGTTTACAAATGTTCCATTACTAACGTACTGTTTACTCCTCCTTAACGCATATGGTTGAAAACATCCAGGGCGCCTGAAAAATATTTCAGCCTTTTCCCAGGTAATCGATCTAACGTGTATCGGTTTGTTTTCCAGCTCCCATGTCATTTGTAGACATCGCTTGTCCCGTTATTATTCGACGTTGTTCTTGCTGAAATGTTAAACGAATCTTAAATCTGCTAAAACGTGTATAAAGGCACGATATGGGTGATGGTCAATACAACTGTAAATAAAGTTTATTTGATAACTTGTTTCTGGAAACTATCAATTTCGTAATTGCTTAGAATTCCGTTTAAGAAGTCAGGTCAAAAACGTTAAAAAGAGTTGACGACTAGTGAACATTCAGGTAACCCTTGTAGTTTTCGGCAATGAAATGGCCAACGTAATTCAACGTCCTACAACCCAACATTGTCCGACTAAGTAGTATGGATACTATTTAAGGTATCTGAACGATCACCGTTACAACCATTCAATGGTACACTGAGCTAGGGTGGTGATATATATATATATATATATATCCAACCCATTCTGGTAGTCATATTCATCGAGTTATCACTGGAGTTATACAAACGACGATTTGAAAAGTATTAACTAGAAACCTCTAAAGAGACAAACAGAAATGTTTTTTGCGATCTTTGCTGGTTATTACGCTATTTGGTGTGCGTCACTTCCACCTAGACACGTACGTAACGCATGATAGTCCTTTGACAAAGGTAGATCATTTCAGATATATGCGCACTGGGGTGATAAGCAAACGTGTTGCACCAGTCATTTACCACGACATTTGATATCCATTCACCCAATGTTTGAGAAGTATCCCATGGTCAGTGGAAGGAACTGCTGGGAATTTATGAGGAAGGTCCAGAAATAAGAATAAAAAATCAGACATACCGAGATGACCAATTGGGTGATATACTGTGTTACTAACAGAAATCATGTTACTCGTCACCACTTGCAAATTTTGTAGTTACAGTGTGAATATCATTTAAATCTACTCGTCAAAGAACATGGTTTGCACAAAGGTGCTACTCAGTTGAGCCTGTAGTTGCATGACCGTCCAAAGGCAGTGCAATTAAACGGATGTCACTAAACTAAAGTGCTCTTGTCTGCTTATGAATGGCACACCATCAAGTGTGGTCGAGTTGTTAATGCCTCGGCTATGATAGGATTTTACCTCACCATTCAGTATAATGAAAATAGACTGGAATACTTTTCCTGTATGTTCTTTTAACCGTTTTGGCAGACTGACTTTCATCCAAACCTGTATGCGTAAACCATCATTCTTTGCGTTCCGGTTTCCAAGTTTTCCACAAATTTCGACGTAGTAATTAGTGTATTTTTCCTTTATCGATATAATTTTTTGTTGGAACAGAAAGAATACAAGGTAGGCACATACAACATTCAAAATACGTTTATGTTTTTCACGTAGATAGAACATCACTCAAAACTGACAGCAGCTGTCACATTCCCATAGACTTTCTAGTCAGCCCATTCTAAAAGTAGGCACTGGATTCGGGTTCCGCTCTCATTTGAGTTCGTCAGCACATGATCAACATGACTGCCTCATGAAATTTTGGCCGGAGTTCTAGTCCCGACTGTGGCAGGGATACGTACTACTGATGAGCTCGAACTACGGCAAAACTCAAATCTAGTGCTTGTTTTCAAAAGGGATCGATTAGAAGGTCTCTGAGAGTGTGACGACCGCCGCCAGTTGTGGATGATATCCAATCTATATGAAAAACCAAAATCCCCTACCACTCATTGGTAATTTCACGTTTGTTGATGGTAACAATGACCAGTTATCAATCGACATCTACTCCTGTGATCAAGCAATTTTATTCGCAAATGATCGCTAGACAAAACTAGTCATTTCTTACAAAAACACATTAAGCACTGAGGCATACTCGTTTGGAGGAAATGGTATACGTCATTCAGTAAGTAAGCGTTTTTAATTATACCCAAGAACTTCATCATCATCATCATCATCATCATAGACAGCAATACATCAGTGGTTCACACTGATGCTTAACTGCCACACAACCATGAAGAAGAGACAAACCCTGTTTAGGAAGAGAGAAAAAAGGGAGAGGGGAGGGGACCTACCACTAAAAAAGAGCTACGTCTACATTCAAACATACAACATCAAGGCGCCTACACCTTG
>JTDE01003586.1:65938-82601 GCA_014338405.1 Paragonimus skrjabini miyazakii
TTCTAGACTTATTATGTGAACTACCAGGAGGAATCTTCCGTCTGGCTTCTAACAACTCCAGAGATTCCTCTGAGATCCAATGTTTGTCAAACTTATGTACTCCTATGCCGCATGCTATAGTACCTGCTTTATGGATAGCTTGTGAGGTTTGTGTCCAACAGCTACTAGGGTCTTCGGAGAGATTACCACAAAGGCGGCTAAGAACAATAATCTTAGATAATTATTTCTCCGCCCAACACAGTTACAGAAGTTTCAGCGAAATGTCTTATGAGATAAACCGCGAAATCCGATGGGCGACATTTAACCGATGACATTAAAACCGACTGTCAGACTACGCATACTTAGTTAGACCTAGACAGGACGCTAACTGGATGCTGCGTCACATGATCAGGGTCCGACGTTTTTGTGTGGTTGGAGTGGCTGTGATGGGTTTGGGCAGCATTGATTGCATTTAGGTTACACAGTCTTATGAGACATTTTGATGAAACTTCTGTAATTGTGTTGGGTTGAGAAAGTAGTATTCAAACCAATTGTTCATCTCAGCATTACTATTGTTTTGGTGGAAATTTTTCTTGTCATTAGATAACTTTTATTCGCAATTTAATTGTCATTTGTCTCCGACTCAGTGTTTCATTGATCATTGTGGATTTTAAGAAAATCAACTTGAACTGTTCACATTTTGTATCCCTCTGAAAATCATAGATAACGACGAGTGCGAATAGCTAATGAGCACCAACAACTATGTGACTGGTCGTTTGCATCCGACAAGTTCACGTGCTAACTATGTCATTCTACCTTATAACACTATAACATTGAATTCAAAATAATGGTCAGTAGGTTAGCAAAGTAAGACGGTTGACCAACTGTAACTGTAATTTTTAATGAGAATAACATTGCTATTTTCGTCTTCCATTTGGAACAGATGGAATACTGGCTCTATAAAGTATACCCGGCTTGATGACGAACACTAGACAAAAAATATTAGAAATCTTCTATGCAAAATTTCTCAGCTGATTCACGATGGCCCTGACGATAGTGAACGCTACGAGAAAATTCATGAAGATCTCAGCTCTATTCATATGCATCCCATTAGAAGGGAGTTTATCTAAATTCGTAAATTAATATACACTGTGGCTCATTTGCGAAGTAAAACAATCTGGTTTTCTTTAAAAAAAGATAGGAAACGATCACACTGTGTTCGGCCACCCACTCCGACAGGGACAGTTGAAATGAGATAGTAAGTTGCAAGATGTGTACAAATGGACTATTGACGGGCTATAAGATTAAATCAGGTGATTGGGTAAAATGCAACAAGTGTGAAACAGAAATCACTGACGGATCTAAGTGTTGGACACCGTTTAAAAACTCAGACTCTGTATAACATTCTCAATTTAAAGTAAAGCTGTTTCGCCTGGTTCTTCAAGCTAATCGCAATAGCGCAACTTCACACCTCCAAGTATTGGTTAAACGCTATTGGATAGAAAATAGCTGAATTGCAGAATTTGTCAGAAATGTTTGCACTAAATATGCAGTGACCTTTCGTCGATAAGTTGATAACTAAATTTGCATACTTTTAACATTCTTCCGCCAAACATAGCAACAGCAACCAGACAGTCATAACAACAGCGCAACGACCACTGTTCATCCTCTATTGCTTCCTAAAGCGAACTTACAGTTTCGCTTACTAAAATACTTTGATCATAGCTAGAGACAAGTGTGATCACCCATCGCTGAGAACTATAATAATCGTTGTTTTACGTAGTGGGACGCAATAACTAACCGTCGCCGAACTGAATAATCTTTCATGAAGAACGAGCTCAAGTCCCTAGTAGTAAGTTTGATGCAACAACTCTATCTAGTCTGCTGTTTCAACCTGATATATTCAGAAGGGAAAAAATGTTTTTACGCGAAGACAAAATCCTCATCTTATAACGTTTAGATTACAAATTTTACAATTATCAAAGCCCTATTGTTCCTGCTATTCAAACCTTGTTGATGTGATTCTAATCACAATAGTGAACAACCACACATATTTGTGCAAATGTATGTTCATTTGTCTGGCTCCGATAAGGTCTACTGACTACGAATATAATAATCGTTCTTTGAATCAAGGTCATCTCTTTGTTAAGCTTAGGGTCATAACATAACTATGAAAGTAGTCGATTGTTCCAACAGAAATTCGAATTGACCGGTTGATTTTGTGTCATTTTGTTTGCTAACACTGCAAAAACTATGTTGTATGAGCAAGTATTCTTCTAAACTGATGGTCGATAGATCATCTTTCTGATACCTCAGGTAAGCGTGGTAGTACACATTGGATATTTTCTAAAAGCTTGCACGAGCGCCTACGAAGGACTACTGAGCTGTTGGCCATATATATATGGTATAGTAACATTGCAAAGATTCACCAATCCGTAAGACATCACTTCGTAAAAATATTCTCGTTATGACTAACAAGGTATGACATTTACCGTACGTCTAATTTATTCTGCTTTTTGTCATACAGTATCATCTGTGTCTGTTAGTTATTTCAAGTTGAACACCACCCACAACTGATCGCAGCTGTCGCATTCCAATAGACTTTCAGTCGGCCCCTCTCAATAATCAGTAATCAGTAATCTGTTAGTTATCTTGTTACATCCATTTTTATATGGTTCAAGTAAAACCCGCATTTCGAAGGAACATAAGCGTGGTATATGCATATTTAATTATGTATTATCGACCGGGGACCTTGATTGTTTGCGATTATGCTTATGAAGTTTCGTACATAGTTCATCAGGTTTTTAAGAGAAAACGAGACCCCGCTGCAAACAGCATTGTTGCCATCAGTCATATAATTCATGTTGAATGTCACTGTTATCACTCAGTGTTGTGGAATTTAATGAAATAAAACTGCCTGAGGTTGCATTTGCCAAATGCATTTACACAGAGCCATTCTTTCTTGTCGTTCGGAACACAGATTCATCCATATGTATCATCCCTTCAATCAAGCAATATTACCAGCAACTTCTCCTCAACTGCAATCATAAGATAACATAAACGCTCGTATGTCTAGTATTCATTTATTGTACGACTTGCCATAAACATTTGTTCGATCGACGAAAACTAGGTGCGCATAACCTTTTAGACCTGCAAATAAAGCGTGAATGTTTGGCTAACCAAACCCATAGATTTAACTCCTAACCCTTCACCTTGAACTTCACCAACCGGAATGGAATGACGTTTTACGTTCAGTAGTTTCTAGCATCAAAAACTTCCATGTTATCAAAATTAACAAAATGGATCGTGCCATACAACAGTAAAAGAGGAAGGTTGTAATTTGCTATTGAAATCAAGGCTGTCTCTACTTCTTTCCTATCAAGCACGTTAAGTTTTGGTTCGACACATATCAAACTAGTGTTGACGTAAGTTGCAACTGTTTGAATTCAGCATCCACCATGTGCGTATCCCAGATAGTAATTTGCTTCCAAACACACGCCTCCGGATTGATCTGCATGTCCGCCCGTAATATATTTCCCTTTGACTTATGTGATTTAAAGAAGTTGAGTCGAGCATGGTCTGGTTTTTTTAGCGCTGTATTACCTGCAACTAACTACTGTCTTGAATTTTCGTACACGGAAGTGATAACCAGAACGACTTTGGAGATACTTAGCATAAACCAGTAATTCTGATCTGTTGTTTTATCTGAAGTACTTATTTTCCTGATATTTTTTCGTGCAAATGTAAGATTTCTTGAAACATGCAGTCAGGTCCTCAGTATTAAGCCAAGCATCGGTTCAGTACTTGGTTTACTTTCTCCTCCAATTAGAGTTACTGAGTAAGCCAGTAAATACCTATTCCGTTTCGTTGTTTAGCGTAGGTGTGTGAGGAGTCACAGTTTGACCGTTTAAAGCGAAAGTTTGTTTAGACCATTAGACGTGCATTGGTGTGATGCAGAATGCAAGTTTGTACGCCACTGTTGTGCATAAAATGTTGTACCTGCTCATCGATGGATAAGAGATCACTGTCTACACAGATTGATTCAGATAAGATAAACGTAGCAAAAGCACATTATCTTACTCGTATGTTGCATCTTGGCGCGTGTGAGGAGATTGTCGCATGTGTAATCAGAGTGGACGGTACTTATTGACTTGTAAATTATTCCTTCGATCGGATCAAAATGATAGACGCACAATAATCCCCATGGTCTTTCTGGCTAACTCCACGTGTACATTGATCTCACTAGCTTCATATGATTATGGTTAGTGTGATTCACAGAACTTTGATAAGCACTCAATATTCCGGTCACTATTTGGCCACAAACGGTGACCTCTCACGCGTCACACCCGAGCAAGCACCCTCCAATTACTTCAGCAACTGCCGAACCACTTTATTTAGTGAAATTACACCAGAACTTCAAAGAAAGTAACCACCGTGTGAAAGCAGCTGAGCATTTCTAACTATGCATGATTTCAAGCCAACATTATACTACAAAGTTCGTTTGAATATTAAGAAATATTCTACCGTCGACCATGTAGTGCCTCGATTTCACCATCATCATACCTGGTTGCTTCAGTTAGGCGTTGTGTTCAATTTTAACACAGGACTGTCAATTCTAGTATTTCAGTAGGTGCTGCCGTCAGATGTGTCAGATGTGTCATTGGATGTGATGTTGCCGAATCCAGTGACATGAT
This sequence comes from Paragonimus skrjabini miyazakii, assembly GCA_014338405.1. Classification (NCBI taxonomy): domain Eukaryota; kingdom Metazoa; phylum Platyhelminthes; class Trematoda; order Plagiorchiida; family Troglotrematidae; genus Paragonimus; species Paragonimus skrjabini miyazakii. The sequence goes on from JTDE01003586.1 coordinate 70,612, forward strand.
GAATTTTGCATCCACGAACACTTGAAGCAAACCTACCTTTTCCATCTCAGATGGATATCTTGTTTAGACATTGTTCACCTTTGCTAGTACTACCAACAAGTGGTTATGTTCCACATCTATTTCATATTACATCACCTAGGTATACACAGGAAAACATTCGGCCCAAATATCCCAGACGACATTCACAAGTTAAAACAGAAAACTAACTGGTCATCTTAATTTCGTGTTCAGAAGTAATTCGTAATAAAAATGATCAGTTTATTGTAGAACTGTCTGTTAACATTAATTATAGTTTAGTGCTATTACCTATGTGTAGGCCTGTTATGAACACTCTGTCATTAACCTCATGTTAGGGCAGGTCAAACATTACGCCGTGACGCCCAGTCACATTCACTTATGGGTGGTGTTCAGGTTTTCTTAGCGCATGTATGTGTTAATGATAAATAACGTATACAGATATTATTTTGAAAACTTACATCTATTTTGTTCGTGTGAGGTGTTACTATCTATATGTTTCAAGCTGACAGGCAAACCTTCTCCTTCTTCAAACGGACAGTGTTTCAAGTCATGGATGAAAGATTGTTTTGGGGAGGTTTTACAATATTATCGTGTTTTTTTATTATGCTGGCCACACCGATGGAAGATGGAGAGTAGTTGGATGTCATGAAAATGACGACTGGTTTTGCCTATATTCTAGCTATATCAGATTACTCCAGGTGCAGTATAACATGAGAAGCAGCTAGCACATCCTATAATATCAATTAGCCTCCAGTATCCTTTTTATTGTTCGGGTATCACGTGTTCGTTGTTCAAAGGTTGTCCCCCTTGAGTACCAGAAGAAGCCATAATGGATATCGGTGATCTTGTATGGGTGAAGCAAAAGTCAGGTGCAAACAAGCAGTAGCATTGAATTGTATACAGGAGATAAAACGTACGATAGAAACAATGAACCACAGGAAGCTGGAACTACTGTCCAATGGAACGGTAGACTGTACGATGTTAACATACAAGTGTGAGTAGACTAATTACAAATTGTTCAAGTAGGGGGTTACATGACCCATTCCAGTTAGACATAGGTAAGTACAAGACTGGAGGATGCATGCACAGAGTGTTTTTAAGTGGGTTTGTGCGTTCAGTGATAATATAAACAGTTAAACATTTCTGAAGCACGAATGTATAACCAATGTAGTAGTCTAGTAACAGTGGTACCTGACCTTATAGCGTTCAGTCTAATGTCAGACAATTTTTGTCAGCTAATGAAAACTTCTTCACCCAGCTAAATTCTCTAACAAAATGTCTACTAGTCACAACAAGTAGAATGCCCTTTTTCAAGTCCTTCTGCGAGTCCAATTTTTCCAAGTGATTAAAGGGTCATGTTTACACGTTCCGCATTTTGGACAAAAAGAACAATTAGCATCTTCTTGAAATATATGAAACCAGTACATTAATCACCAGTTAGCAAAGATTTTGTTTCGGGAGCACACAAAAATACACATCAAGTTCGTCGCAATTCAATATCTTTTGTCTTCAACAAGCGTAAACCAATGACTAGTCTGTGTCATCCATATAAATAGTGAACATCTAGCCAATGATAGCTTTTGCTCCATTTCCCCTTTCGTTGGAATTTCATTTGATTGCACGGTCGTTTATCGGGGTATCACTGATATGTCCTTTGAAACCTCTGATACGCCCTGCATTTCAAGTCATCGTACACACGTCAGCGTGCATGAGGAACAGTAGTTTCTTTTTGAAAGCGTACGTTCTACTGGTGCTCCTTTCTGTTACTTTCGATTTACAGCACGCAGTACTTGTTGTTACCCGTTCTATGGACAGACCTTGCTGCCTTTCTGTTCTATTTAAACGAGCTGTTCTTATTTTATCTTCTAAGGATGGTGGTTTCGGTTAAATCAGCCTGACACAGCATGCATATAATCGTCTTTTATTTGCTGTGATTCAGTCATGACCGACTCCACCGCGAGTTAAGAAGTCGATGATGCGTACTGGTATGGCGCCGGTATGCTCACAACGTAGAGTGAGCGATCGACAACCAAGCCGTGCCTATGGTCGTAGTCAGGTAATGTGAGAAAGATTGACAGCAGCTCGTCCTTCCCTGGGAATCGCGCCTCGGGATTCGTCTAAAACTTGACATTACTAGGTGTAATGTTGACCCTAGCCGACCGAGGCTTAGGCCGGACTAAGTACGAAGTGTGGACAGTCTTACTAAATAATCCATTGCAAGCGGAACACCAGATCGTACTTAAATCAGGGTGACTCCCCCTCATTTTACTCACATGCGGTTCTAAACGTTCGGAAGTTTGGCTGTAACTCTTAGGTAACAGATAATCGACCACGACCTGACTGAGGTTGGAACGCAGCAGTTAACACAGTGGAAACCATCATACAGCAGTTTTGGTCGCCATAATGAGTTGCTTATAAAACGAGCTCTCATTGCAAGAGTAAATGGGCCGACCTTTTACTATCGTGATGCTTATAAAATGAATCCTTTCTACAAATGGGAGAGTTCTTAAGGAAGCATTGTGCCACAGCGCAGACAGCGGTCTTTCGTCAATTGAATATTCCGTAATCGATGAAGTTATCAAGTCTACAAGTTCTACAGGTTTACATTTTAACCAAAAATGCTTAGAACGAAAACATCTACTAGAGTCTTTCTTACAATTCCCGTGTTCAGATAATGTGATTGTAACAAAAGGCGTGTCTTCTCACAGGCCGCTTTTTGCACACTCAGCGCAATTGTTGTGTGCGGTCAATAAATGAGTACAGCATAACCTGATGATGGCTCTCAATTAAACACCACTTCCTAGCTGGATGCTATTAATAGATTTCAGTCCGAACGTCAACATATAATGTATTTCTCAATATCAGCTCTCAGTTTACACAAGATTGCTGGTAACTTTCAACGTTCGATCATCTTATTGCCTACTAGAATACTTGTCCTACTGTTGCAAGACAATGCGCTTACAAGGGTTCACACGGACCAGTGGTGAAAACGCCCTAAGTACCTTTCTTAAACCACAATTACACCCATACATAATGATTGTTTGAACCTACAACAATCTCAATCGCACTTTTCCGGACATATGAAATGCGGTGAATTGGGGTCAAATTTTGCTCGTTCAAACACAAGAAACTGCCCATTTTATTGAACTTTTATCAGGAAATCTAAAAGTTCAACATACCCCGTAGAGGTACACACATTTTGAACAACAGAATCAAGGTACTTGTTCATTAGTTTCACTGAGTATGCACAGCCCATACACGTGAAGTATACATTAAAATGTCAAAATATAGATTACTAACAGCGTTGTTCAACTGAGTTGTCAACAAACTTTGTGTTAAGGGTACTTTTGCTCAAAAACCAGCAACGCTCACTGTTGAGACTTACCAGCAGACACATCAGCAGGAGAATATGTTGACAAACTGAGTTTCCGTCAACTTCGTTAAGATTCTGCCACGAAGGCATTTTGATTACAGTCTATCGATTAGTCATTCCTTTCCGTCTGGTAGCACTTGCCAATCTAATTATTGGATCACTGTTACGATAAATAAGCTTGGACATTTGAACAAGCCTTAGAAATAGTAGGTCAATGAAGTCACCTGATTTTATATGAGGTCGATCAATAAATAAATGAATACCGGTTTAAAACAATGAACAACTTTGGTGAAACTGGCATATAAATCAACCGATAAAATCTGAAAAGTTATCACGAATTTTTATAACACTGCCATTAGTATATGAATGTAATATTCCTTGTGCAGCGATATTAACCCTCCTAACCAAAATGTACCGTCTTTATTCCAGCTTATCTGTTTTACGCGCAGTTGAACTTGATACCTGATTCGAATTTTATCCCATCATGTGCGCGGTTGTGACAAAACCGCCTTTCGCTCTGTATCCATCTTGTCGATCCATCTACCGAAATCCAGACTATAAACAACTATATACACTCGGTAAGTGTCTACCCTGCCAATCGAGATGCGTTATTGTCTACAAACCGGTATATTAGTGAATATCTAGCACGTTGATAGAGGCCTCCTAAATAAACTTGAGAGTTTTCTGTCCATTGTCTAGGTTAACGCTGTACTGGTTATCTAAAATGAACTAGAGAGCGGATCTTTGCTGTGAATTACACTAGTGAAGATTCAGTTAGGTAACCTACTATTTTTGAAAAATAATTCAAGTGTGAATCATTTATGGGTTCATACCTTGCCGTTTCTCAGTGAGGCTGCAGGTGAATGAGGAGGGTAAGAAGAGGCTGACTCCATCTACTTAGAGTGCAATCCAGTGGCGATAATCTTTCTTCCTCTGATCAGCCATTTCTTCTCTTTGTCTGAAGTACACTGTGCACCTTCTGTCGACGAAATGCTAAACGTGATCTTATTCATCTAACATTCATTTTAACCCCCCATCCGGTTAGCTAATCAGTTTTCATCCTACAGTTTGTTCCTCTAGTCTTCGCCATGTTCTAGCAGAAAGGCTGTCTATTAAGACCAGTGTTCTTCTACGATCCAGGAAATGTCATGTTTGAAATTCGAAATGAAATGAAAACATGTAACCTCGTGTTATCACAATAGCCGAATTGTGGCAATCAGTACTGAGAAGCCTATTTAAAAATATTCAAAACTTATATCCCGTTCAAGTTGTGTATGAACTGACCAAAGAATGCAAACCAGCTCATCAATCATTTGCATGCTAAAAATCGCCTGCTGAGCTCGGCCAACTCTGTTGGGCTATTGCATTATCTGACCTCTTTGTTTTACTCGTATTGTTAACAGTTAGACTTTGAAACCTCACCTTACCAGGTCAGACATTACCAGTTTTGAAATTGTTGTTTTTGTTGAACACCATACGGACAGAATTTGCGTTTTCTTAAACGGGTTCACTACCCCCATAAAGCAAAATCGATATACACCTAATAGGTTAGAACAGTTCGATTCTCTGTTTAAGTTCACTGGGTTTTCATTTATCCCTAACCAGTTCAGGATAACAACTGTCCGATGTCAGTTAAATAAGCATTGTGCCAATTTCCAACTTCAAGGCAAATTACCTCGACTAGTAACTTCAAAGTCATGTACCAAAACCCGGTTTGCTTCTTATCCGAATTCATCAGCAACGCGTCTACTAGTCTCTACTTTGACTGCTCGGAAGTAAATAGCAAATGTGTTAGCCGCCTAACCTCGCGCCAAACTAAGAAACGTTTTACTATTGAATGCTATGGGTTGTTGCATCATCGTAGATAAAGGTTTAAATTCTGTACAACATAGCACACTGACGTTTGGCCTAAGTTTTTTGAGTTCTTGACAAGTATCCTCGGTTTAGTTACCTTCGGATAAGTTGACCTAATTTATACTCGAACTTTAGACACCTAGATAAATTCTCACTGGATAATAACTCAAACTTGTTCACTAGGTGTATTGGAGAACGTTGCTGCAACTTAGCTAATAATTCTTAAGAGGGGATAAGTTGATTGGCTGTGCTCAAACGTTCAGAGTCCGTTTTATGGTGGTAGCTTGCTGGTCAGTATATATACATTATATCGCTGTTGATCAGTGTTTAACTTTTAGTCTCGAAACGTTACTTTCTTGACCCAGTATTGTGGGTTCACAAACGACTTACAAATGTACATGCGCATGTATGTCTTGTAAATTCCTATCTCACAGTTTGCCTCATTCCAGCTTAGAATTTTGCTTGTCAAGTAACCCATTCTAGGAGCCTGTTTGATTCTGGGCGTGCAAGTGTGTGTCCTTCAGTTTCCTTGCGTCACAGAAATCGCGGCTTAAGTTTTATCGCACAGATTTTTATTATTTTATGTGATGCAGATTACTATCAAGGATTCCCTAATCTAATACTGCACAGAATGAGTGAAAATGACGTGCGTTTATAATCCAAAGCAAATACTATGTCGTGAGTTGCACACTAGTTTAGCACTGTTGATCAAGCCTCTTAAGGGACTTGAAGATAAGTAGGACGAAGAAAAGTGTTGTCCGTACAATTTCTAATTTAATCCGCGGTTCACAGTCGGTCTCGTCTTTGTTTTGACTTGCCAAGGGGCTGGTCAAGAGTTCAACCATTTTCATTTTGTTTTTCTCGTTCACTTTTATCTAACTACTTAAAATATTCGAGTAGCCAAAAACGCAATTTGTCTTGTGATCAGCCGTGGGGGGCAGACTGATCACTCTATTGGGGTAGTGAAAAGAGCCGAACGTTTGTTTATGATAAGCAGTATACCATCAGTACCGCTGTGGTATCTCAGGGCAAGAACGCCTAGTACGTCTTTAAAAATTTTTAACGTTGCTTACTGGTGTTTTCAAAATCACGAAGTGTCCGGTCATTAAAATCAACTCTCGGTATGTGGCAAGGCTACGGCGAATGCGAAAATCAAACAAATATTATGTTTCTATGCAAGTGACCTTCCTGATATTCATTATACTAAAGCCAAATCGCACACACCCTCTTCAACTAAAGAGGATGCACTGACAAAATAAATAACTAAGCGATTTTCCTTGCGTGACAGCTGTCGATAGGAGGATATTGTCCGTGTCTACAAGCAGTCCAAGAAACATTCATTTTATAACATATGTTGGTGTAATCAGTCACTAAGGTCACTAAATAAGAAGGTTTCGTGTAGCTGCTAATGAAAAAGTATTGCTTCCCAGGACACCGAAGTACTCGCGTAGTCAATTAACATACCAATGTGAAGTCTGACAGAAACAGAGAATCCAACCTCATCATCCATACGTACGTCGTAGGTCCTCATAAAATAAATGACATTGAGGAAGCAAAACTAGTGAACATGCGACTGGCTACTTCTAGTTGCACAAGGAACGACGATTGGCTCCTCAACACGTGGTAGTCACCAAAGTATAAGTGACTGATTCCGCTTAATTGTCTCTACTAAGGTAGACCGAATTACAGCCAGAGGAATGCGGACATACCATATGTCTTTCAGTCATTCCATTGTAAGCTGCTTAACACGAATGGTCTTACGCCGTTATAACGTCAAGTACGCATAGCTTTGTGGTCACTAGCTGCCGCTATGTTGGGCCTGTTACGTCAGAAGTGTTGGGGGTATTCCTGGTTCCTAGCGGACTGAATATTGAAACTTTATTTTTGCAAGGGATTTGACCGAGTGGTCATAGTCTAAAGTCATGATTCTATCAGACGATTCGGGGTATTGATTGCGTTGGTACATTGGTTCTATGAAAGTCGAAACACTCCCCGAATGAAACACTGATTAAGTTTTTTATATTCCGGAGTGCATCGTGATGGGCCCTACTAAGTACCGAAGAATAGTTACTTTTGTAACAGAATACAGTTCTGGTAGGCAGGCATGCTTGATCTGCACCATACAACGCTAACCAAAGTTGCAGTCACTGGTTAGTGAGTGTTTTAAATTTTAAGATGAATAGGCTCTCAAACAAACTTACCGCGTGAGTGGTACTCAATGAAGTCACTAGGTCTGTTGAAACATAGTAGGCTATTCGCTTAGTTAAGTCGTCCTGTCATAATCAACGTGAATAACTATGAATTTCGTCCTTTGAATGTTTGATCGCTAGGTTCACGGTACTGAAAGCTACTGCCGCCGTGGCGAATAGACGCGTCAGGTGCTTTGTTAGAATTATGAGCTCGTCAATAACGGCGAGGCTAGTGACGAGGTTAGCATGGTCATGTTTAGACATCAGTAGGACAAGCCTCTGATCAACTGTCAAGATGGATGTGGTTGATGGCAATGGATCACTCTCACGAACCTCACTTCAAAAGCGCAAAACCGAAGTATCGAAAAACAATGAAGCGTTCGGTAATTATGTGTGCACAGAAGAAGAACGGCCCAGAACACTGCGGTATCTCTAATTATTGGGTCCAATTTTGACGGATGACCAAATCGGAAGCTCAATTATTCCAACGCTGAGGGGAATATCTCAATGCGATAGTGAGATATGGTCAAATCCCAAAGCGAGTGAATTGTAGACAACCAGGACAACCGGATGAATCATCATTCAAAGACATCAGACTAACCGGCAAGAACTAGCAAGCAAAATACTTGACAGAAATCGTCAGTCACACACACGTGTAAATGGGAACTGCTGCCTCGTTAGTGATTGGAATTCCGTTTCCTAAACGCGAACGCGCGCGTGGCGTGGGAACATGCGAGTTGGACAGTTGAGAGGGTGCTTTATTGAACGACTTTATGACATAGTATGATGTTGGTTCATATTACAAATAAATTTGAGAAAGCTGAAAAAGGACTGGAAGAAGCCGAACAGTTGTGATATAACAACGCCTGAATTAACGAAGTTGGCTCAAGTGTGACATCGAACCACAGACCAGGAAACTGAGAGGAAGACAGCCGCGGGCGCGGTTTCCGTCGGGCTGTCAAGGTCTTGTTGAGACAACTTATGAACGCTGTACGAACGACAGTAAGTAAGAAGTCGTTGGCTGAGACAAAGTTGTTCTCTTTTAAGACCAAAATGATATCTCTTAGGGTTCACTTTATTGGACAGACAAACATTAGCAGATAACGGTTGAAACATGTTTCTACCCTCAGACTTATCAAAGGCTTGTACACTATCCCATCCAAACGCTGTCCGAATCTACCAAGTGATTGGAAATGCTTATTGCTTTCTCATTAATTGGACCGACCAACGACCTACCTGGGAGCAGGCTTGTTGCACGTACTGCCGAGGAACGTTGAGCAATGTACGTACAACTAACGACGCTGTGCGTCAAAACGCAATTAAGACGCTGGAAATGTGTTACTCACTTTGTTTGCGTTCGGGAGATAAAGTACAAAGATTGGCCACAGTAGGCCATCAAGGGTATAAGTAGGCGACAGCTGCAAGCACAGACAAGGACGAACCGATGAAGTGCGATCGGATCTGGTCTGTCTTCGGGCAGATCGATTAGTTGATGATAGTGTCATGGCTGTCCGTAAGAGGGTCGGGGAGACAGACAGTAGTGGGTATATGGGCAGGTGGGTAGAAATAAATCAGTGGACGAGGTGGACCGGAGAACTTGTACTTGTGGAGGCGAGCGGTGAGAACAACAACAAGTGATGAGTCACACAATGGAAGGAGTGAGATGAGATCAATCGAAGGGAATTGTAATCTCCAAAAATGCATTACATTTGTACTTAAAGTTCGGTTATCGCTTTGTAGCTGAGCTAATAGCACTTCGGATAAGTACGTGTTGGAGTTGTTTAAGAGACCGCGGTGAGCTATATAGGTCTCCTCACTTTTCCCAAAAAATCTGCTGAGGATAGCTAACACAGTCTCTTGTAGAAAAAAAGTATATTTAAACAGTGACGGATTTTATCTCGTGTTAGCTCCGTGGCTCCGTAAGCTACCGTGGTAACGTTAGCACGGTTCCTCTAGGTCAACCAACATCGATACAGGAGGAATTAGGACGCGTAAATGTTTCTTATTGATTAAGCCTCTGATACAGTGAATAAAGGTGCACGTCAAATGTCCGCCACTGCTAGTTCTGGACTGCATAAAGAAGTCACATTGTTTCGTATGAATTATGTTGCTGCAGTTAGAACAAAAAGGGTTGGTCATCTGTTCTACTACTCGGCGCCATGGTCATATTGCTACCGTAAACGTGCCTTGCTATCATAAATTACTAGGTGGTTAAGGACCCCGAAGTGAGAGAGTGAAACCTCCAGCACTGAATTGAGTAAACGGATGGGCTAGCTCGGCACAATCGGGCGCGTCTCAAAGCTGTGGACTGGATAACCGCCTTCCATGTATTAGCTATTTGTGAAGCAACCGAAGTTCTCCTGGCGAATGGGCAATCACGGACGATAGTACTACCATAATGTGGTGGATTCATCTTTGGAGGCCCGGTATCTTATAAAGCGCCCCATGTACTCTCTGGTGGTATTACATGACGCATGCTACCCCACCATAGATGGATTTAATATGCCCTCAACGGGAGCACATGGACTTCTGGACAGCATACCGTCTGCTTAACGTGTTGGCTGTATGACGTAAAGATATCTCCAATCTCCGTCAACCGCTGACAAGTCTTAAGGATGGCGTACAAATCATCTTGGTTATTACTGGTTTCAACCGGTATGCAAGGTAGGGCAAGTACTCTGAGCAGCTGTACATCATTTTGAAGAACTTATAAACCAGTCTAATCGTCGACCACCTGCAACATGAGGCAAGCGTCTCAACAGTATTGTCGGTCTTGGACAAACTGGACAGATCTACTACATCAGACCCCATTTCATTGGTGGAACCTCGAACTGCTACGCAGCTTTTATCACGCGGTGCACTGGGCATCCATGTTGGATAGACTATATGAATGGTGCATCAGCCGAACTACTGCTGATCAGACTCCTCCAATAAACTACAAGCTCCGTGCTTCGTCCCGCTTCATTATGCGTTAGGTTTCCACCAAAATTTGGTAGGGTGTAGGAGTTCGAATGACCTCGTCCGAAATTGACAGATCGCAATTCAGTCAATCGAAACATCAAAAATCCATCATCACGTCTCCACTGCGTTCGTTCGTAAACATCTCCCGGTTACCTCGTTGAACCTGCGGCTGACTGAGATTGAGGATGTAATACTGAGCTAAAATCCTGAAGCCTAGTTTCAGCGTGACAGCAGACATCAATGGCGAGGGTCGTCACTGTGTGCAAAAGCAGTCTGCTGACCGACCTGCATGTGCTCGAACAGTGAAGGTGGCAAACTTTAATAGTGTTTGGGGAGCATGTAGGGCATTCCGTTCATCATGTAAAGAAAATTTGGTGTCTTACACACTGGCTACGATTTCCTTCTTGAGCGGGAAATGTAGCAAGTAGCGTGTGTGCGTCTGAAAACCAGAGTTGGAGGGCACCAAATAAAGAGTTATTGAACATAGTAAAGAAAATGAGACACGTTTGCTTAATGTGGTGAAAAGTGACATAGTAGAAAAACTAGCTGTGGACAGTTCGACCAAAGAGTTGCGATAGAAGTACAGGTCGAAATTCTTAATTAGTGTACGTTTAAGTTAACAGTTGTGAAGGCAAAATATATTTCGATTGCTCAGGCCTAAGAAGGAGGGAGCCCAATGAAGGAGTTCGAATGACCTCATCCGAATCCATAATCACGTCTCCACTGCGTTCGTTCGTAAACATCCCCCGGTTACCTCGTTGAACTTGCCATGCACGTACTCAGGTCAATTACCTCTCCATCATATTATATCCAATAGGTAACGTGTTCCGACACTTATATCTGTTCGACCCACATTTCAAAGGTCAATGTGAAACACAAAACACTTGTGTTTATTTAATCAACGTCCGATGTTTTCGGCGGTTCCGATTCTGTCAGTAACGTTAGTGTCTGTGCCACCAACATATTACCTAATTCATGGTTTGCCATGACTCTTACCAACGAACACTACCAAAACAACGACTCGGTTTCATTTAGCAAATGAAGTACAGGCCAAGAATTACTCCCATATTAACCCATCCGTCCGTCATATCCCACAAACTTTTATTGTCTCAGTTGGTGATTAGCAACTGTTGAAGTCACTTTGATAAGTCCTAACATTTTGTTATAAATCTCAGTTACTCATGCATATTCGGTATACTGTTATTTACGTGCTACATGTGTATTTTTATGGGCATTGTTTACCTGATAATTATAAACAACTTCTGTGCCAATAATTGTTGTGTAATTTTCGAGTCCAAAGTCCTCACCGTAGGACTGAGTATTGTTTGGCTCGCCTAGAGGCGTCAAGGCAGGATGTGTAGTTTGGCATGATGTGCGGCATTAAATGGTCGCTACTCTTGATGCGTCAAGTAGTGGCGTGTGACAAAACCTGAGTACTTGTTTTGGTAGTGTTCGTTGGTAAGAGTCATGGCAAACCATGAATTAGGTAATATGTTGGTGGCACAGACACTAACGTTACTGACAGAATCGGAACCGCCGAAAACATTGGACGTTGATTAAATAAACACAAGTGTTTTGTGTTTCACATTGACCTT
>JTDE01003587.1:9009-25417 GCA_014338405.1 Paragonimus skrjabini miyazakii
GCTTCTTCGAAGCACGCACAGTGCACACACAATGCCGCGAAAACTTCGGTGACCGAAAGCGGACATCAGAATTGTCCTTATTTGTTTGCAACACGGTGTTAATTTCGGTCGCCATTAGCAAGTTAAACTTTAGCTTCTTATAACATCAAAATAGGCTGTATATGGCCACTTGGATGAGGAAAATTTTGAAAATAATCCTACGGTCAAAAAGAGTACACGGGCCAAAGAGAAAACAATAGACTATTCTCAATGGCATGCTTGGTTGATATGGTCAGCCAATCACACGCATAAAATGACTCATCAGACAACGTCATGGAGTGAGAGCGACATGTACGAATAGCATAACGGATAGTTGATTGACAGCCATCTGTTACAATCAGTCTCTTAACGAGATGCTCCAAACTCATCCTCGATTCGTCTGTCCAACTGACTCAGTTTCACAGAATATTGCACCACCTACATCGCCTCCTAGCCCAACACATTTTTGCTTCCTTGAGCTTCATGACAAAGAAACGTGATGCCCGAATCGAACTACCAGTCTGCTTAAGTGTAAGTATGTCGTAAAGGTGACAAGCTCACCAAAACCATGTCCAACAGAAAAGATTTTCCTCATACAGTCGCATTCTGTCATGACTACGCTATTTACATTCACCATGGTGCATTTTCAAAGCTGTGCAGCTAAAATGATGACAAAACGTAATCAAGTTTGACAGACGTTCACAACTCGAGTACGGGAATTTTAAAGACGTCATTCTGACAAGGAATTGTAAATTCGTGGATCACATCTTCGGAAAAGCAGGCAGTTTTAAAAGTCCCTGTGGAAGCCATCGGTTTAAAACTACCACCAGCGGATAATACGACCACTTTCTGCAAACAACGATTTAGAAATCGTTTGCATTCTGACATCCTCTAGATCAAACTAATAACTCCTAGGTAACCTTTCGCACATCGTAGCAACGATTGGCTTTCGATCTAAATCTCTTTTTGAAAAGAAAACAAGGGAGAGTAAGCATAGTTTGAGCGTTAAAACGCAGTAAGGACAGATAAGTCGAGATTCACTTTTGCAACATTGTAATGGAGCACCACGTGTGCGAAAGATATCCGTAATACGGTTTTCTCACATCATTGTAAACTGCAATTGTGACTGTCTTGTCTTGTGTGAGGTGAGTCATTGTAAGCGTGATTAATGAGCTGGACGTGTCGGTCTAACTTAGCTTTGAGGACAATCCCAGCGATCGACCAGTTACATTCGTTATTCGCGTTTCCATTATGGCCTGTGAATATTTTTGGGAAATTTGTTTAGCCATACGTGTAACTAATAGACGTGTGTTAATATACTGTGGCGTTTGATAGGTTGGTTTAGTTGCTTTCAGAGTTGTACAACATACGAACACACTAAAATTTAGAAAGCAGAGAACATATGTTCAAAACGCGTTGCAACTTGGCTCATTTAATTGCTGATAGGGTGTGAACACCGTTTATGCTTGAATACTGTTTGTGTGTTCTGGTAGACATATCAACTGTATTTACCAGTAAATCAAGTGTAATAGTTGCGATCAGATGTAAATAACGCCCAATTTATTTCAAACGTTACTTCCAGTAACCCAGTTGTAATCTTAATCTATGGCTAGAAGTAACATTGATTTCACACCGTGAAAGTACAAAATAGAATTACAGTCTCAATTGAACAAACGAAAAAAGTTGAACATATCTGCAATCCGTCACTCACTTATGCAGCACAGGTTCCTCGCCCGAGTCCCATCCAAATACGCCACGTTCAATAACCGCAGCCACACCGGGAGTGTCCTCATGAAAAACGGAATCTGGATTGAGCTCGATGAGTTGAAGAAAATGGTTTAGTCGCATGCCGGAGACATAAGCCTAACAGAAACAAAACAGAAAACATCGACACTTATTTAGAAGATGAACATGAACTTAATGATTGCTTGAAAGGACCGCATTGGGTGTACTTGTTACATATTGTCACTTTACTTTACTTTTAACGTCTTCAATACTAATTTGTAATTTAGTTCTTCGGTAACTACCTGACGATAGGAGCTGCTGAGGTTACCCACTTTTTCATTTTACTAATTTGTTCAATTGTGTTGTGGTACTGTCATAATTGGGACACTAGTTTGTCATTACGCTTTGCTAAACATCTTCGTAAGGAACCGTACAGCTTTCCGTAGCTCCCACGATTCCTTTTGCTCATAAGCTAAAATCGCTCAGCCGTTTCGTGGTTGGACTATGAACGAGTAAGCACTGGCCAGAGCCTCAGAACTGGGTGAAAACGTTGTTGCAAATAACAGACAAGTGTTTGGACTTTGTTCGGCCGCTCATTCACGCGTCGTGGATTCGAGTCTGTGAAATGTGTAGTGCTGATGTGACCCAATTAGGTCGAAACAGCTGTCCACCACTTCGCTGGTTGTCACCGGAACCAACTGTTTGCAGGACTGCACAACATTAATCACATATCTTGAGGTTGAGTTAAACTTGTCGATGTCAACTATAAGAAGCAATTTATTGTGGAAGGTCAAGTGAACACTGCAAACAAAGCAAAGATTTCAGTGATTGTGCCTTACGTTCTGGTTCCCGCGTTAGTTACAACAATAGTAAGAGTATGCGAGTAAGAACCGCTTTGTTATGAGCTGAGAAGAGAGCAAGGCAACAAAAAGACGAAATTTACTTGCGGCAGGTTTTATTACGAGTTAAGCCGAAGGTAGAAGAGGCTAGTTTAAAAGTCTTGTTACCCGAAGAAGACTAAGTCAGTTGGGGTGAGCTTGTTGGAACAGAAAAACTCGATGATAAAAAGTATCGTGCTGCTAAGATTCACAAATTCCGTGACGATTGTACAGCGCGTTTACAACGGACGACAGTTTGTGTTGCACAGTCAATGATGGCCGTTTCGTGTTCGTACGTAAGCAGTATACTCGCTCCACGATCTAGAAGCTTAGTATTGTCAAAGGATGAACTGAGTTTCTTTGATGACAGCTCAGTGACGTAACGGAAATGTGTCCAACGGTCCAAGAGCTACTTTGAACCTGAAGTGTTGGATGATGAGCACAGCCTTTTTACTTTAAGAAGTGAACTGACGAGTGTATCACGTTTGAGTCGAGCGCTGGCTATTGTTGAACCCGCTAACTTTTGAAGGAACTTTATGGACTAACTCATCACGTTTCTCGATAAACAACAGATCCGCTTCTTTCTGACGACAAGGATGTATACGACAGTGACAAAGCTGTATCAAAACTATCTATACAACTATAAAAACGTGTCAACAACAGGAGGTCTGATGAACTACCTGAGCTCGGTGACAACATTGGAACGAATAGTTGAGGCACCATCAACATATCCGCAGGATAGGTGCGTGAGGACTGCAAATCATGTTTGTCACAGCGAAGGCCCAGTTGTTTGTCAAAGTGACCCAGATGCAGCCTGAATTAATGTACTTCTTGCGAAGAGTTGTTAAGCAGTGACCAGGTATTATTATCATTACTATTATTAAGATCAGTAGTCTGGGCAATGCACTAACACAACTCTTGGTTTCATGCAGAGGCTTCATCTAAGACGTCCAAGTTTGTTCTGCAAGCCACCATCGTCTAGGCAATCCTCTCAATGTGTACTGCAGTTGAATTTGTTTTTAAGGTAAATTAGAAAGTATGCTTGTCTTTGTTGATTTGCAGTTGATGATCAACCGTTCAAAAAGAATGAATATTCGTAAAATCGTTGTAAATTCGGTGCTACACTGGATTTTCTGTGTTATCCCCATCAATATCAATAGTACCATCGTCAGTAACAAATCAGTTATTGATATCGGTCTTTAACTGGCATACAAACATGAAAAAAGAACAAGTCTCAGATTGTAGATTAAAAAAAAAGTGGACCAGAGTGGACAATGATTGCTATCGGTCTTTAACTGGCATACAAACATGAAAAAAGAACAAGTCTCAGATTGTAGATAAAAAAAAAAGTGGACCAGAGTGGACAATGATTGCTAAAAAAAAACGTCTCAATGTTTGAACACACACACGTGATGATTTTGAAAGAGTTAATTAAACGGTATCTTTTTTGTGCTTTCAACATTAAATGATAATTGCTCAAATACGTATCTATTCCATTCTATTTTATCGTTAATTTTTCAACGCTTTTCATGTTTTTATGGAATACTAAACACTAATAAACTGAATAAAGTAACATACTGACTTACCCAAACTAGTAGTTATAGAACAACTAAATGTTTGTCTGAATGCTCTATATGTTCACTTGTATTCTGTAACACTCTGAAAACGGTATATGCTGATTTTCGTTTCGTCACTCTTTTGTATGTGTGTAAAAAACGGTGTAACAGTAAAAAATGTGCAAATGAGTACCAGAATTCTCCTTTGACTTACTTCTGACATTTCCCACAAGTGTTTTACAAAAACCTTACGACAAATAGTCATTAATAGGTTCCTGTAACATTTGTTTTGAGTAGCCTCATGACTGACAATCAGTTTTAGTGACAGCTTTTGTCATTTTTTTGGAAGAAAAAAAATAGCCTAAAAAATGATTTCACCGATAATCGGCTAGGAGTCCCAATAAATAAACTGATTCCTTGACTTCACCAAGATGATCTACGAGGTTTTCATCTCATCGAAAGTGGTCTTTGTATTTCAGAAAGCTCAAGTAAGCTCAGTACTTGCTAACTGCTTTCATTGTGGTTGATTATATTCCTGCATTTTCGTGGAGTACGGAAACAACCTGATCTTTAGTCACTAAGTTCTGAGTAACTTTTGATAACATCGAGGAGAAAAGTAACTGATTTCCGATAGCAAACTGCCTAACATCATAACTCAGATCTACCTTATTAAGCTCAAACGTTACCAACGACAGAAAACTCGTGGTAGTGCCCTAACCACACTGTACGTGACCGCAAGTTGTCAACAGTTAGATGAAGGATAAATAACAGAGTTTAAACAACTGTTGGTTTGTTGGTCCACGAAACAATCTCCAGCGTTTGAAATTAACCAGAGGTTCAAAGGCCAAGTCCAGAACACACACATTAAACGGTTTTGTTGGTCGGGTGCGCATGCCTAAAGCTTTTGTGATTCTGTTACCTTAGGCCAACATCACACAAACTGTGGGTGTTTGAAAGAGGTCAAATTCACTTCAGTGCAATCCATCATTCAATTCAAGTTGTGTGGTTAGTGGTGCTCAGTATACGAGACTATCTTCGTACATCCAATATGAGTTTATGTGCCCACAATATGGAATTATTTTACCAAACATAGTACCTAACTTTCACGTGTGAAGAAAGTATAGACTCACAACCACGTATCCCATCTGATATGTGAAAACATTTCAAATCAGTTTGCTAAATGTTTTCATCCCGCGGAAGATAGACGTTCAAAAGTAATACATAACCACGGACGGGTCACCCTAAACAAATCTAGATAAATATTACGATATTTTGCCAAAAAGTAACGCTAATAATTGCCATAAATTTAATAAAACACAACTAGATCATTTTAACCGATTCCAATCCAAATTAAACTATCAATATGGGATTGGATTTTGAGTCAACCATGGTCAAGTTGTTCGGACATAGACAAGAAATATCGGCGCATCGTGGAGTTCAGTCATTTGGTTAACTGATCTTCACGGGATGGAACTTTGAGATTATTACAACTCTCTTCCCTACTGCTTTACGCTATCTATGCATTCTGCTACAACATTCTTCCCCACTCTGTAATTTGAACATGCATCTCCATGCGTATCATCGGTACACGTTCGTCTCCCATCAAACAACTCATTTGTTTTGTAACTGCTCAAGCCAATACACCCACATCCAGTGTTAGGATTACCGATCATCCGAATAGACTTGTGTGGACACCGCCAGGACTAAGAAGGAGTGAGCTTTTTGTTATCGATCATGGAGGCCCCGGTAGTTCACCGTTTTTGTTTCCGTTTAACGATGACTCTAGAAAAATTTACTGGCAAGCTTTTTAAAAGAAATAATGTTCTCAGTATGAATTCGCATATAGTTCAGTAGTCCGATTAAATTGTCTTATATACCACTAAGCCAACGAGCCAATAGGCTCCTAGTGATCGACCGCTGATGCTCCACTACCTTCAAAGAACTGTATCATCATCATCATCATCACAGACAGCAACAAATCTGTGGTTCACACTGGTGCTTAACTGTCACACAACCACGAAGCACAGCTTACCTGAATCAGACTACTTGTGACCATAGGGAACATGAACAGGGGAAATCGGAGAATATTGAAGAGAGTCAATGATACAAAAGCCTTTTGAGCATCCAGAATGTTCTGATCCGATACCATCACAAAGACGCCAAAAGTACTGAGAGCCACCTGAGGTAACAACAGAGAGTAAACGTGTTCGTCGTTAGGTTGCATAAATGATAAAGAATCACTCCTTAAAATACACGTTTATTAATCCTAGCAAACCAAGAGAAGCCTGTTCACCGGCTTTAAGGCAACCAAACAAAATGGTAAATAATGCTCTTAGTTCAGTTTACACAGTAGAAGTGCAACCGATGTGTGTGTGAATCAGTCTTCATTGCATCTGACGACCAACAACGTTGAGATTAGGTGTAAACATGGGAAGAGTCGAAATACTTAAGAAAAAAGTGTTCTAACTTTATTGATTGTAGTGGTTTCCCCTTGGGTTCACCATGCCTGGGAACTGTTTGTTCGAACAACTCTTGATAGGATGAAATGTTGAGAAGGGTAGTTAATAAAATAGTCCAGAGAAAGGACGTGCTCCACCAATATCTCATGGACTACATCGTGAACGAAGAGACGGTTAGCTTTTGTGTGGACGGACGCCTTGAATGGATCCATCAGACTCACGGTCGTAATGTCTGTGCATGCTTCAGTTGTCTGCGTGATTTCAGCTTAGTTTAGCGCTCATATATAATAATTCGGTCATGCCTAACCTGAGGTCAATGGTGCAGTGGTCAACACGGTTGCCTCATGAAAGCCTGGCCAGAGTTCTAGTCCAGGCAGTGGCTAGGATATGCACTACTGACGAGCTCTAATAAGAGCGAAACTCGAGTCTAATGCTTTTTTTCGAAAGGGGCTGAATGAAAATTCTATGGGAATGCGAAGGTTGCGATCAATTGTGAGTGATGTTCAGCGTGAAATTAACCAAATCTCCGACTACTCATCGTTTGTTTTAATGTTTTTGTTCAGTTATTTTTGCATTGTTTTCGCTTGCTTTTTTTCGCTTTGAGTCGCCTACGCTTGATAAGTCTTTGATTAACCTGTAACTCCAACGGTAGGGAAGACACGTTAGGTCAGAACAGTTTACTCATCTGCCTTCTGCGATTGATTCCGCGGACCACAGACTGCGTGGACTATGTTACGTGCATATGTCTGATTATTGGTAGTACACTCCATTCGCAGCAAAACCTAGCTATACAGTAAGCTCCAGCGGCCCCAAATTAACACTGAAAAACTCTGATCAACATTCATATATACGTGACTCGTATTCCGTAAATCACGAAAGAACCTTTGAAAGATGCTGTCCATTGACCAATAACAGATTAATGCTTCGTTCAAAGTGGTGTTAGCAGCGGATTCCTCGCCTTTCTTCCTTTATTTAGACTAGATAGTTTATAGGGTTAATTTGGGTAGAACACACTATCGAACCTCAGTCTGTTGACAATATGTAATAAAGAATAATCGGAATGTGATTACGTTCAACCAACTTTATAAACAAGTAGCTTGCCGCCGTGTTCCAGAAGTCAGAAATACGGCTTTTTGTTAATTCGTCGTGCTACATGCTACACAGTCTAGTCCGACTGCATGTCTGTTTGGAATAGATATTCCTAATGAAGAAACGTACAACGTACATAAGTCAGGCTTTCACTGTCAACATTGTTCACATAATAATAGGCTAACAAAACTGATTAACAAGCGACAGTAAACAGGAGTAAAACGATTCCATAGCTGAAACGAGCAACTCTCTAGCCTGACAATTTGGTCAAATGATGGAAATGGCCTCGACATAACTGAAGTCAATTTCAAAAGCTTCCGGAAAAACACGACTTCCGCCAATGTAGATCGTCGCTGAGTAACTGGGTTTTAAGAAAACCGTCCATTAGTGACGGACTATGAAGTATGCGTACAAGCATTTCGTAAACACATCAAACGTCGATTCCAATTTCTAAATACGTAACCATCAAAATCAAATTTACGCCAGTACAACATGAGTACCGGTCCAACAAGAACTGACATGAGAATGCTACGACTTACAAGAAACGGGGCACATGTCCACAGAAAAGAAACAGATTGCAGGTAAGCGAAACGTCGTAGATAATGTACTTCCTTTTGTCGCAACCGGTTGACCTCTGTGATGAAAGACGGCTCCCAAGCGTACAGTTTGATGACCTGTTCAGTTGGAAAACAGAATCGTGACCATGTGTGTGCACAGAGAACCAGCTCAGAAAAACAAAACAAAACAAAAATCCCTGTAATTGTCGCCACTCAAAAATCACTAATAAATATAGCCACACTGAATAAGTTTAGTTATAATAAATTCGATTTTATTTTCTTGATCACACGGTTTGTCATGTTGGCTGTGAAATATTGTTCGCGATTAATCGTGTTACCACTAGACAGCAGCTTCGCCATCGATTATCACTGGTGTACGTGGACGCAAAGATAAGAAGAACGCCTACATGTTTGTGATACAACAAAAGTCCAAACCGTTACAGACAATCTCCTGGACAATTCGAATATTTTAGGAGAGATCCATTTGCGAAACATCTGGACTTCGACTGGATTCCAACCAACGACAGTAACAAGATGCCCAAACGCAGCAAATGCTCTACCAGCTGAGCTACGGAGCCACGCCGGAAGGTCAGAAATTTCACATTTAGACCTAGTTCTGTCGCTGGTTCGAATCCAGCCGAAGTCCAGATTTTTCGCGAGTGAATCTCTTCTAAATTATTAAATCTGCCAAACTACTTATCAGTAGCTCGAAATTGGTCAAACGAAAAGCCGCATCTGTACTTAGCCGAGTGATACTATCGTACACGAATAATGAAGTAAACTATATCATAACAATTAAAGACGAGCGTCCACACCGCTTTAAAAGAGAACCTGTAGATTTTGGTGGATGGATCACGCTGACGATCTGGTGATATGACCAAAATGGTTTACCATTCCAACCGGTTGTTACCAAAAATGGTGACTAGATCCCTTAGACTGACTGTATTAAACGTTTTAACATGCTCAACAAAGTCGAGTGTAACCAATGCGCAAATAAACTGTTACTAAACTCTAGAAAATGTGTATAATGAAATTTCACAACAAATTCTCTTTTCATTTGGAATCCGTCTCAAATCTAGTTGTTTCATTTTTCCATTCATCGTACGGCTCCACTTAAGGTTAGTGTGTGATATGTGTGATGTTTTGGTTGTTAATAATTAATTAATTTTCGGTTCCACTAGCTGCCTGAACGATGAGTACATGAACAATCGGTGACAATACACTCGATCAGATTAGGAAAGACGAGGACATTTGCTTGCTCCCTATGTGCACCGGCTGATGACCGAAGTGTTCATATCGCTAGTGTAACTAACACCAAGCATGACCCATTCAGTTTTCCCAAAGGTTCACAGGTTCTCGTTGTTCGTGACCGACTGCGAAGAAAACCGATATTCGCCACTTTCCTAATCAATTGCCACGCTATCGTGGAAGTTATACATCTACCGGTGAAGCCTTTAGTGATTGCTTCTGCACATCTTTGATTATCAGTGGAGTTGTATGACAATCTAACCTTTTCCCACGCCATCACTTGCATGCCAATTGCTTGAAGTACCATACGTACCAGAGGTATGCACTAGGCCCCAAAATCCGGAGTCAGAATCACAGGGCTTACCCTAATTAGCATTCATGGCCCGGGCGTGTATGGCACGTCTGAATATTTGCACTTTTTCCATTGTTACCGGAGCCCCTACTAAAAGGCTTACCCAAATAACAGGCCTGCCTACAAATGTCGAGCTCTTAATAGGCAAGTGCGCAGATCTTAGCGAGCCAACTATCAGCATAACGATACGGAACAAGTATGAAACTCAGTGCGTGCGCAAAATCAGATTGGCCATGTAGAATTCTGGTTACCCACACCAATCGGTCATCTGGTTCGGCTGGACTGGCTGTCACCCGTAAGCAAAATTAACTCACTTGCTACCGATTTCAAACAACTGTTTGACTCACTGTCGCATGTCGCACCCATCCACTCGTATTTCATCTTACACAGTTATACAGATACTAGGCTTTTCGTGTTTATCATACGCCTAAGGAATAGACAACAGTTTTGTATCCACATGTAAATGCGAAATTTAAATAGCCTGGAGCATATTTATTTTTCAACAGTTGAAAAGAATAAAACAAGTGTAATTAATTCAAACTGCTTCATCTCATAAATACCTGGACAGCTTTACACTCAAAGGGGAGAATGACTGTCTAAAACAGATTGTGGTACCTGGTCATTTTACGAAAGTTCATGTATAGCTTCAGCATGTTGATTATCGAGGATTACAGTTATTGTTGGAGAAACGCAGTCGAAGCTTTTCAGACGGCATTAACCGCGAATCACAATTATGTTCGTGTCGGTAGACCAATCTTAGTTGCAAACCCAGAAGGTTCCCAGTTCAATCACAATCGAAATGTGCACATACTAATTAATTAAATCTACGTTCTGATGCATAAACAATTTCCTCACTTTAGCAATATGTACTGAACAACTGTCTTACTGAAATAATGAAGGTTCACCTGGTACCAGACTAGAGAATGACTGAAGATGACTCGAACTTGCGAGTATATAAAATTACACACATTTCACCGTTGAAACTGAAAATGCCCAAGAATACCAATGAGCCACTCGTAAACGGTCGCTCAGTAGGAAACATCTGGTCATTTTTTCAAAACAAGACAGTAGTGCATTTGCCCATCGAACTTGATGTTTCTCATCACTGAAGATTGTCGTCCTCCATTCTTCTGTTCATAACAGGTCTGTCAGGTCACCATAATCCTCCTATAGCAACCAGTCAACCTTGGATTTCCACCGAGTTTCTGACCAAATGGAAAGGATGTTTTGTCAAGATTCAACGAGTGGTCGTCAAGCGATAGCGAACAGCCAGCTGTCCTGAGTTGTTATTAACATACAGTACACTATTCGAAATCACCTTTCTATTGTTTTCATTCAAGCTACAGCTGACCAACCGCTTGTTTAACTGTTTTGCTTCCCCATGATCAGAAGGAAAATGATGCCATGTTAATTTTGATCATCCCACTTGTCCACTGATAACTCCAGGGCAGAACAATATTTCACTGAAAGCCAATCAAACCTCTTAAGTTGTGCCTCTCTGGACATATGGTACATATGTGACACACTGTGGAACGAATTTTCCATCATTCACATTTGACAGTTGAATGTTGTTAACATGATATCAGCCATGTGTTTTGATTGCAGTACGTTTGCTTAAAGTTAATAAAATTCAACAGATTCAAAATGGACGATACATTTCATTTAAAATCGCCATAATCTACTTTGAGGCGAAATATTTGCGTACTTATTGAACAGAACAGTTGTGAGTTATCATCCCATTTGGGTCCCTTTTCTCAAGGGTTAAAAGATAAATTATATTTCAACTTATGTATAGTCTACAATTGCAAGCGAATAAAGCATTGATCTATTATCTACGAAAATGAATGGGATATTGAAACATGTTTTGCGGCCGTATGACTACAGGACAACCTAGAGGGCAGTCGACCTATTCAAACGTTAACTTTAGAAGCATCGGCATATTCGGTTGTACGTTTTCTCAGTTAAAATGTTCTTAACAAAACCTATCGAGTTAATAGTCTGGCACGTCAAACGTGGGCGCACTTCTTTCAGTGTACATTCACAGTCTTCTTAATACATTGAGTTGTTTATGATTGTTTCCCTACGACGTGCCAATCGCTGTAAGTGGCAACCGGAATCTTGTAACCATTTTCAGCAAATGTCTGAAAGTGTACAAATAAACTGTGCCTATCACATACACGAATAACAATGATCGAGTGCTCCATATCCAACTCACATGAGATAAATAAACGCAAACTTTGTCTATCTAGCTACAATTCACAATAAAGATTTCCAGAAAACACTCTCTATTCACAGATATTCCAAAGCACATCGAATCACAACTTGTTTGTTTTTACTCTACAATAACCCCAGCGCTGATCATGTTACAGACACAAACGGGGTTCGTTAACAGCGTTCAAAACAGAATTAGAGTCAACAGTTGTCTCACAAAGGAAACAAGGAAACAAGGAAATTGAAACAAGTCTGATTTTGTTGAGCGATTAATTTGAAACAATGGAGAACATAACAAATATCATTGAAACTGAAGATATGGTTAAGGATTTATCAAAATGAGTAACCAACTCACGCGTATGCCATTCAAAATTTCAGTGATCATTTTAACACGCGAATCAGCAGCCATGAATTTCTTTTCCTGAGGAAGGCATAACAATAAATGCAATCTTAATCACAGGCGAACAATCAAATGGCGTGCAATTATGTTGAGTACATGATGAATGTTCAGTAAATATTGTGCTCTGATGGTAAAATACTGAAGTATACACAAGATATGAAGTTAACTGAAAAAACTAGAAAACTATAGAATGCTCACAGATTTTCATATCGCACTAGAAAATGTCTTTTTTTGTCTAACTAAATAGGAAAGAAGACAAACAGGGCTAAAATCAAGACGATGTTCCTTCTAGTTACATGGCTGGAAAAGAAAGGTGTCAACACAAGTAACAATGATGAAATCTTTAACACATACCTCGAGGAAGCACGAAAAGTTGTCAGGAAACTACCTTGCCGGTGATATATTATTCTCACATGCTGCTTACTTGTAAACTCACCATACGTAAACAACTTAATGTTAACTGTTAGAGGTTAGACATAAGGAGTTGAGTGGGTAGTTCTCATCCCTTACTTGTCTTCTTTCGTTAACGAAGGGCTCACATTCTTTCCCATGGTTATATAACAGTGCGTCATTATCACCCGTTGATGCAAGAAGACAGTTAAAGATTAACATGACGGAACACGAAAATTAGTCACTGTAAGGAAATGCATAATGTAAAAGTAAAACATTCTAATGTTTTTATTCTTTCTGGATGAGATTATCCTCAATAACCTATATAGCGGGAAATATAGCTAATACAGTCTGAAGTATTTGAAAACCATTTGATTTTATTTTTTCATCCTCTAACCACCAAGATTTTATTGCCACGTATCTGTGTAGAACGTTCTATCTGCTTAAACCTCTGTATTTAATTACATCTTATTACACATGGACATGTACATACTTTTAAACGATTCGAAATTCCACATAGCGGAAGTCATGGCTTGAGGGATTAAACAGACAGATACCAAAACTTCCGCTGTGTACAATTTTGACTCGTTTAAAATTATTTTTATGTCCATGTGTGATCAGAATTTACGAAATGTTACTCCAGATAACATCACATGATTTGCGTTTTCTCATTGGTTTATTCAAGTTCATCGATGGAACGAACTGTTTCAAATTACATCTTAATTTCTGCTACTACAACAACGGTTTCAAAACCTGTGTTTCACTGTATTCGAGCCAGGTAACCATTGGAGGGGTAAAAATGCCGTGTAAGATATGACTAACTATACCATGCGAGTAACGCCAAGTAGCTTTGTGAACATGACTCAAAATAACGGAAAGGTACAGTGTAATAAAGCGAAACTGAGCGACAACACATTTCGAATCGAGATCACTTGTAAAAAAAAGTCAACAGTAAGTCATGTTCAAGCAGAGAGCTTTCAACTAACCGCTAACTGCTTGCGGTTCGCAAGTTAAAAAGACTAACACTGTTGCATAAAAACGGACAAACGCTTCTGCACACGTTGGCAGATTTCATAAAGACTAACTGATTTACTGACCAGTGTAAAATATGACAAAAGACGAACGAATATACCAGTAACAACAAAACATACTTTGTTAAGTCGCGAAATAACCGACTATGAAGTGAAACTTCATCTACCCAGAAGTACCTAGAAATTTGTCAGTAAGTAGCAGGGAACAAGATGACAGAATCATAAGATTAACCGACTACAGTGACAAAGCAGTCATGAGTGTTTAGTGGATGGTCGTGGTGGCTGCTGATAATACTACAGAGATAAACAAATTTCCTTTTTAAACCTTCGTTGAATCAGTTCGTACAGTAAAACAATTAAATCAAATATCTGTTTGGAAGAATGGAAATCTATGTCTTATATTATTTCACTTCACTACGTATGAGAAGAGTTCTGAGAATCTTTGTCCGACTGCTCTCTAACTGTCACTAGTGGCTTATTCCGCTTATTGCGTTGCCAGTAACAAACAATGACAAACCAATACATTGATTGATCAAACGTGCCCACATTGTTTGCCCTCTCTATACGCATTCATACTTCGTATGTGATGTCTGCAATCCGCAAGACTTTTGAAGCATTTTAGTCACAAATAGACAGGTTGAGGAAGTGCTCCCTAGGCCTAGACTGTGTTCACAACACGAAACACCGGTTGTTACAGTATCAATAAGCTATAATCGAGAAGAATTTTCCGCATAGATCATATTTCAATTAATTAGAAAACGGTGAGCAGTACAAGCAATGATATATGTCCACATCCAAAATCATTGTATACTTTTGTGTGCAGGTTGTGTTGTGACTGAACCTGTCACCTATTCCGGTAGTGCTACGTTAACAATCCGAGTAAAACCATAAATATCCACAACAATAGAAAAGAATGAGTCATTAATGTGAAACGCAAACATTCGTGTTAACTACATACTTGCACCGTTTTGGACAGCCGAGCGATCACAGCATTAAACGGTAGTAGCAGCAACAATACGCCGATTCCAGCCAGCACTGATGGCCCGAGTTCACGCCAGAGCAGAACGATAGCCACTACGATTTGGAAGGGACCAGACCAAACCACGTGCATGTAAGGCATGAGCGTGGTAAAATGCTGCGCGTCGGATGAGATCAAATTCATAATCTGCCCGGTTGTTGACTCACAACGTGCCTTGTTGCTCAGGCGTAGACTCTAGAAAATAAAACGCAACATGCGTCCGCCAGCACATAAGGTATAGCAATAGAAGTGGGCTGGTTGAAATAAAGGCGTATGCTAAGAATGATTGTAGTAGAACAACAAAAGGTTTATTTTTATTAATGCGCTGGATCGGCTTCAATGACTGTGTTGTTCCGAGACACTGTAGCCATCAGATTGTTGTCACGCCAACTTACAACTACGTCAACGTTCAAATGCACTCGGCGTACCCTGGATAAGCGACGCTGGAGTAAACCGATAAAGTTCGCAGACATCTCGTCAGATGGATATGGTTTGACGGTCAAACGGTGGTACTAGTGAGCATCAACCAATGAGCACAATCAAAGAGGTCGATTCATTGTTCACCATTCAAACATTGAATATTTACATGCCAATTTAAACGTGTTATTGAAAATAGCTGCGTGGTTAATAATCATACACAGCAAGTAGATGGTCGGTTCCTTAGCTTTTTCTGGTTCTTCATGATATGTCGATCCAGACTCAAGAGATTGGGCCCCGTTGTTTGCGGACTTTAGGTGATATGGTCGCAGACCAGATTCGATGACGGATATGTTGTTATGCACAAAGTTGCGGCCCTAATCAGTTATAAATGTACATATTCCATACTGAATAACGCACGGAGAACACAGACTTTTCAAGGTAAACTCAAGTGACACGCATTTCTTATCAGACGCACGTGTCACTTTAAAATAAAACAAGCACACGATTAGCTGACAGTTAAATAAAAGTGTGAATATAAACAAAACAAACTAAAAGTCAAAATTGCGTTCCACGTAAGAGTGATAAAACGTCCTTTAAATGTCACTGTTACATATCCTGCCGATGCCGTTTTCCAGTTCAGTTACTTGAATGATTAATTATGATCGTTTAATAAGTCTGGAATGCCCCTAGTCTCTCGTGAGGTAAATGAAGTATATCAGCAGCGATTCTGTGACAGCAAACCTTCAAATGACTCTTCTGTGTATACACAGTTTTGGGGAGTAGAGTACGGAGATATGTGTTCAGTCTACCATTACCAGGTTCTGTTTCACACGAATACTTCTTAATTTACGGGCGATGGATTACGATAGGTCGCGAAGCCTTTCGGTGGAAAAGGACATAGGGTAATTTGTAGTGGCAAACAGTGACTTCATAATGACTCCATTAGAAAAGCAACACACTCAGTGGTGTATGCTAAACTTCCGAAGTTATGACTCAAAGGGGAAACAATAAAAAAAGCGCAAATGATTGGTCACTGAGACTGCCTGTAATGGTTGA
>JTDE01003587.1:40713-77664 GCA_014338405.1 Paragonimus skrjabini miyazakii
TGACCAGTACATACAGACTGTCTGCAAACAGATATTTCGACTGTGCTCTCGGATCGTCGCGTTATCAGCATGCCCAGAAAAGCAATAGGTTGGAAGTAAGCAATTTTGACAACATGCTACGAATGTACAGCGCTCAGTGAGTGTCCAGAAGATTACTGATGGTTGTTTGGGAAGTGTTTGATGCGACCGTTTGTTATAAAGAGATTGTGCATGTTAACTTTAAATGGAGAGATTTCATAATCGACCTAGCGACAGAATTACGTGAACTCCACGAAAGAAAAACGAGTAACTTACCATCTTCTTAAACTCTTGCAGGTATCTCTATCGGATGAAATAGGAGGTTATTTCTACCATCTTGATACCAAAGGAGAATTGGCGTCATTTGCTGTACTTCAAACGGCACATTCTGTGAACCCTCTGATTCGCAATTATCCAACAAAATACTTATCTCACAATCTAACCCATACCATACCATGTTATTGAGAGCAAAATGATTCTATGGATGCTGAGTGGTCATGTTAAAATAAAGTCTTTGAATGAAGTCATGGCTGGTGAACGCAATTTTAGCTCACTTATTTCATCACTGTTAATGATTAAAGTATACACAGTTGCGAGTGCTTGTAGAATTATTTTGTTACCACAACGAAGATAGTTAGAATACCAAAAGCACAATTTCTCACAACAAATGAAACCTCGAGGAGTTGTCAGTTTATGCTAAATATTTTTTTACTTCAGGATCGTTATCTTCATCACCGTCTCTGATTTTCGTCTAGAGACTTATGGGTGGTTTTACGTGATAACACGATATCTACTGACCGACTTACGTCTGTCTAAATGCTTCACTCCGAACCAGTGATGAAAGACGCGTCTGTGTATCATGGCACATGATCAACCTAATGAGCTGAGGGGTAAATATATGCTGACTGGTCTACTGATAAGCAGCACCTGGTCGGACTATCATCCGAGTATGAAGCATCTGTCCGTAAATTTCAGTGAGCAAAACGAGATGCAAACCGACTCAGGTCTCGTGCCATCCAAAAGCGCAAACACGCATGTTCGCATAAAAACTGCATACTGCTCAACAACACCGTGAATATCCCATCACACTTAAGCTTTAAAACATACCCCAAGTGTGGCTGAAAGTAAATGAATGGTATCAATGGTTACTAAATATGCTGAAGATATCAGCTAGAAAAAAGAGTAAGTTGAACAGCTCAAATCTGGATGATAGATCACAGCGAAGAAATGCAGTCCAATAAAGATGGACGTTGAACATACAAACAGACTTCATGTGTTTCATCCTTATTTTCTCCGCCACTCACCAAACACTACGTAAAACGACCGCGTAAGCAACGCAACTGTTCACTAGCTGATTTTCCGGAATGCTCGGAACAGCCACTCATTTTGTCAAGCAATTATACTACATAGTTTTGCGACGACTGGGTCAAGGACGCCACATGCCAACAGAGTGCGCACCATAATGAATAGAATTTTCTGATACCAAAACAGCGGGATGAGCAAACAACTAGGTAGTCAAGAAATATGAAAACCCTAATTGTTCCTCTGAGTCAAGTGTCAGACTAAGGTCCACGTGATTACTGAAATCACTGTTTAAAACGCTCCTCGAATTGGCGGCTTGTCGTGGTTAATGAACTGCTTGCATCCACAACTGTTCTAATTCTTCTGCTTTGACTTTTCTGTTCCACTTTAGTCCTTTTTGGTGAATGTCTCCCTTTACAGTACTCCAAGTCAGTGTGATCGTGTGCGGTGGTTTGAGCCACAGCACTCCCTGGCTAAGTCCATAGCTGCTATGAGTGTGTGAATATTTAGTTTATCTGAGCCATCCCCACCAGTGTTAACTCAGGAACAAGTAGTATATCTGGGATCAAAGCTGGCCACAATGTAAACGATAAGGCTAAGATGGTTT
The DNA here is from genome assembly GCA_014338405.1 of Paragonimus skrjabini miyazakii. Classification (NCBI taxonomy): domain Eukaryota; kingdom Metazoa; phylum Platyhelminthes; class Trematoda; order Plagiorchiida; family Troglotrematidae; genus Paragonimus; species Paragonimus skrjabini miyazakii. The sequence goes on from JTDE01003587.1 coordinate 42,641, forward strand.
GTTATCTGCTTCATCTAAAAGAGTTTGAGACGTGTACTATCCCCGTGCACACCGTTTATTGTTAACACATCACAGGTGTTCTTAAAACTTTGTTAGATTGGTGGACTGTTTATCTACTCTAAGCTAAAACTTGCACCAAGTCAGTGACTACTGTATACCCCTAAATAGCTCATACCACTACGCCGATGTGTTAGCAAGGAGGCGTCTGCATATGCTTGTCATAAGTTATCATTAAGAGGAGACACTCTCACACTCCGACTAATTCGGCAAATTATTTTCTAACTTTTGCCCGTTCACGTGGCATCATCATCACATACATTGTACACCTCACTCGCATAAGATTTATTATGCGCACGGCGCTTAGCCGTCCTGAAAAATATGTCCGTTCATTTTGGTGAAGGCATCAGTCGAGTAACTCTCGTACATTACGGCAGCGTCCATCTACAAACACTGCTCGATAATTGATAGCTGTAATGAAACCAGCAAACAAAAAGCATAGCGCACAATTACATCATGAGACAGATCTTAATAACACAGAATTACAAGTAGTAACATAAACTTATAGAACAAATTGTAGATGCTGCCAACATTGCTTAGCTAGTTTCGTTGATATACGGTATGAAGCGGTAGTTCTCAAAAAGAGCGATGTCACCCGCTGGGGGAAACTGATAATTGAGACGTAGAAAAGGAAGATAATGAATATTTTAACTTTATGAACATTGGAGTCCAAGACCTCTTCCAAATCACTTCCAAAAACATATGGTTGCATCAGGCTGAGTTACACTATTGATCTTCGAACATATGCGTAGCTTCCCATTAGATTCTGTCTAATTCACCTACTTTTCATTGTTCTGTCTTTACTGTTCATGCGATACATGCTGAGTTTTGGGGATGGTAAAGATGTATTTAGTAGTTAGAAAGCGATAACGTCGATTGTGTATGGTTGAAGAAGAAGCTGGCTAAAATACTTGGAAATTACTGATCACGAGGAATGCTTTTAAAAAACCCTAGTCCCAAATCGACTGGAGTGTGAATAGCGAAAAAATGTTATCTCATGAACTTATATTTGTTTGAATCATCAACATTTCAAAAATAGACTCGACAAAATTGAACTGAAAGCTTTCTTCTCCCGCACAGAATACAGCGGTAAGTATATGTTTCGTTCTTCTTGGGTTGATACCTGAATATATATCATTTCGGTATGTTTTGGGCAAGCTTCGAGTAACCAGTTATTGTTTCGTTGTTCGATTGTTTTCTTCAGAACAGTGTGGATTTAGTAGGCGAAATGAAGACCTCAGCCATATGATCTACAAGTAGAGCCAACATTCCCCGGAAGCCCCCTATATGGTGGAGGTAGGGAACACAGGCTAGCTGCTCCGATATCTTAAGTCCTTGAAAACCTAACAGTGCTCCTAAAGTGTGCCAGTTGTGTGTTGGTTGCATTGTATTATTAGAAAATGACACGTCTATGAATTTTTGCCTCATTGAATAGTACTTAAAAAGTATCCCAATACAGTAGTACAGACTGTCACATTTTTATTTTCATCTAAGATAACCAGTTCAATTTAGTTAACTACTGGACAACACATGAAACCAACGCTGGCCAGTTACTATTGTACGAAACAAGTCCATCCCTTTCCGACATCAACCCAAAAATAACTCCAGACATTCAACCCATCCTAACTAAATATTGGCGTCAATAAATATATTAATGTACTACTGGTAGGTCCAATAAATATGGCACCAGACTCACCAAAAGTTTCATTGGACCTTGAGACTAAATCTTTTATTTACGGAAAGAGAGTGTGAGCTATAACCTTGGTGACAATCCGGTGGAACTGCTGGAGGTTTGACTGATTGTCGGTATTGACAACACGGATTTGTTTTGGAAGCTGCTAATGGGGCAAGATTTTTCACTTTCAGATACTCGTAATATGTATGAACAGAGAACCGAAGTGCGGTTGCTCCATCGGACAACTTACTTTCCTACTGTAGAATTCCTTCTGGAAATATCCAGTGTATCAAAGAGTTTGATTCCTTTGCCAATGTTGTGTTCTATCTCGGATCTATTTGCTGGTTTCGGATTGCTGTCTATCACACGTGCGATAAACAAGGTCACTTAATGTAAATTTGCTAAGGAGGTTGGTGACGATGAAACCAGTAAAATTTATGCAATGTGTGTGATATCTGGGCAAACCAAATTCATCTAACAGATTCGTCAAAACAGCAACAAGACAAACGTTGCGGGATGTTAACATTTCGACTTATCTCATCAGTTGCATACTAAATACATACAGAATACATAACAAAGGCGCATGGCAACAATTGTTGAACGGAGTGAATTTTTGGGTCAAAAGGCCGTTACCAGGGGAGGTGGACAGTGTGAACAATCAATTTTTGTGCACACAGCACTGGCTCTCTTTGTTTGATCAGCACAGCTTCACTGATGGCCAGAATTTTAGGGTTTGGGTGCCGTAGAAACACATTTAACAGAGTCAAACAGTTTGATGCGCATTCTGATTTTATCCCTGAAACGGAGAGCAGCGTGTTCATCATTTCGGAGAGTGTGCTGTAATCGACAAATACTCGGATCCACGTTAGTCAGACTAACCTGGAGATCTGTATCTTAACCCAACAACCTTTGAAACTGCTTGGAGAAACCGCTTCGCAGATGCGGTTCAACTGGGCAGCAGTGGTGGCCATCCGCCTCCTGACATTCGAGATGAGTCTACCGATTCTGGGATTGATACTTCTGAGACGGTTGGATGTTTCCTTAACGCTTATCACCGAAAATGTGGGCAGAGTGGAAGCAATACAACCCGGATTTTGTCAGTTGATCGTTAGCGGATCATGTAATACAGGTAGCTTGGAACAGACTTCAGTTAAGTTGAAGGCAGAGAACCAGCTGGTTTTCTGGAAGTACATTACTCTGGCTTATAATTCCGTAGACGATAAGCGTGACACTCACGAGCAACTTAAAACTGCGAGCTGAATAACTCACATAGACCCACTCGCAGAGGCCATTCACATCGTTACTGTAACAAGTAGTTACAGAAGGATCCCAAACTTCCGGGGCGGTTACCGAGTGAAGCTGAACATAGCGCAGCAAAGATATGCAAAAACCACGGCAGAACCCGAAGATAAATCGTTGTCCATACTTTTCTGGAAAACAAATTTTACCAACGCCTGTCAGCAATTTTCTCTGCTACCTGAGGATAAGCTACTGGTTACGATGAATAAGTTATGGGGCTCTTTCAATACAATATCACGAGCTGCTAGTAATCGGATATTTGATGTGCTTGCATGCCAGGAAAACTTATCTGTCGCCAGCAAGACTAGGAATGAAGGGGATAACTGATTAATGGGTAGTGCCTGAACGCCTTACTGAAGCCAGTAAACCAATCAACCGACAAAATACATACTATATGTAAATGAATTAAAAATCCACGGACTTACCATTGGACCTGATAGATTTCTGCTATACCCTGTCCTATACCGACCCTTAACCAACATAAAAAGAGGCGTGGTGTTTCTGTCGCTGGTTCGAATCCAGCCGAAGCCCTGACTTTTCACAATTGGGTCTCATCTAAAAATACAAACATTTCTTAGAATAAGGGCCATCTATGATTTATCATGGGGTATCTGCACCTCAACCGCAACTTTATCCAAACATGTGCCGCCACAGCTGTGCTACTTACTATAGCTTAAGCGACAAGTGCCTGGGCATAGACTATTGCAACTGAAAAGGTTCTACAAGGTTCAATACAGTGTGCCATGGATTGTCCGATTATGCCTCTGTTTTCATTGTCGAAGAACATGAAGTTCAACACAAAAGTGCCGGCGGTTGAACACAGGATTTTCTACAACACGACGGTTTCCCGATCAGCTGCATTTCTAGATTGGTGAATAAAGAAAAAGGATCTTCTTAAACACGCAAAGAAGCCTTGACATTAACGTAGGTGGCCTGAAAACTACACGTATACTCACTCGAATCCCGGTTTCATGTCGTTACTGACTATCAGCCTCAGTAACACACTTTCAATCCGAACATATCGGTCTCTAAAACAACAGAGGTAGCAGTACGCTTACAGTCTGCGACTATGTTATTAACCATCCACGAGGCAAGCAAATTCCTTATAAGGACTTGCTACCACAGTACTTTAAGGTTGAAATTCTCTAAGCCTGTTGTTTCATTTTGTAACCGGGTTTTTTGTCACCAGATGAGCTAAGCTAAAGTAAGCGGCAATAATATGAGATTATGTTACAAACACCCATGGAATAATAAATTTTGCAATTGAGGGAAAAGCCTCCTATCTCTTATCAAGTGTAGAAAAGGCCGCTGATCCACTGTGCCCCAGAAATCGAGTGGCCATATCACCCAGCCTCCGGAAGATGGTGCTAAATTACCTTCATAATCGTTACATATGGATCAAAAGAATGAGAACACCTGGCCGGAGATTGACGTTTTGAGCAGGAATTGGTCAAAGGACTGCCATCACCGTTTTCACGAAACCAAATCTCGAAATGAGAACCATGAATCCCGGCATGAGAACTACACGTCGTAGTAAAGTACACACGCAGGCTGATGAGGACCGTTTCTCTACAAATATCACGTCTTTGTACAAACGGACTCAAACTCCAGAAGGTTACAAGTCTGCCTGACGGGAGTCCTTATGCAATGAGATCGGACTAGAGAGGTTTTTGGGTTAGCGAAATCAGAACTCGCGCATAAGCGCAAACGGAACCGTGATCAATCGGTGCCAACCAGTCAAAAACGGTGATCAGCTGCATCATCGAGTTTATTTAGAACAGTTGGTGATAGAAAAAAGCACGTCTGATTTAAGCAACCGAATTGATTCTATCATGGTCGTGGAACGTAGCAACGTAACTCGCTTGTCGCCGAATAGCAATCTTTACTATAAACACTGTTGGTTCACTATAAAAAGTACAGTTTTTCTAACAAATTGAGGTTGCCCAGTGCCGTACAGACCACTGTTTTTCTAATACTCCTGACATGGTTGCCAAGTAGGCGATATGCCACGACAAAGTTTTGCGCTCAAGGCACATAAAAAGTTTCAAGTCTTTAGGACATACCTTAGAGTTTGATCAACGGTAAATAATAGCACTTCTATGCCATCATGATAAATGAAAACCGCTTCCATAGTACTGACTGCAGGCAGTTGTGTGCAACGCTCAGACAACTGCCTTCCAATGAAAAAACGGGAAATCTCGTACGAAACTTTAGGAGTGCTTTCAGTTAGGCAAACTCAACGGCTAGATAATTTCAAAGATAAATTCATTCTGTAGTAAAGGAATGTGGTACATTTCACACTAACTATGCGTTTCTATTAGACCATGCTATCCAAGCAAAAGGTTACGTGTTTTATGTGAATTCAAAATTTGGAATGATGTAGTTTCAACTAAGACCAAGAGACACATTGTATATGAACCAACAATAGATTTGTCAGCCAGCGAATTCACAGCATGATGGTAGAGTGTGTTTCCTGATGGAGTTTAGTTAGGCTACTTGTAGTTGGAATTAATTGTGTAGACGTCACTAAATCTTGAAGCTACAGTTAAGCAAGCAAGAACCATTTCGAATAGGCAAGTTTATAGATATATGGCTTGCAATGTCGACGTCGTTGCAATCCATCGCAAACCCGGTTGAGGGCGCATTCAGAGATGTACGGCATGGCGCACGTTCATCATGTCTTTTTTCAGTTTTGCAAATGAAAACATCCATAGTCCTAGTTGTATCTTTCAAAGTTAGAACTCACAGTAGACGTTGCATGTAAACGCACATAGAAGCTTGTTTAGCTGTACTGCCGTTTATTTTGGACAAATATGATGGCTAAGTGGAGAAGTGATTTCGTTAGCTTGCTAAGTGAAGCCAATTCCAGTTCTGTCATCGTCATTACCGTCATTTTTGGGTTTGAGTTGAACGTGTTGGTTCGGACTACAGTTGGCACCGACAATAGTTCATGAAATAGTAGAGGTAGGGAAAAAAAGAACAACGAGCTCCCTGGAGAAGAAGAAGGAAAAGTCGACAATTTTGCGGTTATGAGCTCCCCACTGACTGTGATATATGGCCGTGTCCAAACCGTTTGCATCCAGCGGTGAGGATAGTCGTAAACTACCCAAACGGATAAACGGCACCTAACCACATTACTCAGTGAGGTTATCATGGATTTCATAGCCCGTGACCAGGTTACAAGTTTCTTCCAATCAACGACAATTACAGTGAACGATGTGCGGTGTGGCAGACTCTCTGTGGGCATACGGAGAACGTAACCCGATCAACGGAGATAGTGAATTTTCATTGCCTCAGCTTTAAGTCGCAAACTTGCATACTTCCCAAATATGCTCCGACGAACTGTTGCGTTGCCCACACGGCCGGCCTATTTGACACAGTCGTCACGAGCCATCGGACTGTAATCAGAAAGCTTAAAGACATCGTTTAAGACGTACCATCTCCTCATCGGGCAGTTTAACGCTCAAGTTGCTACGACTCTCCGATTGTCTAGGTAAAATATCCAGTTTTGTTCCGGCCCGAATGCGAACAGATCGCCGTACAGATGAGTTGTGTGAAGAAACACCTGAAAAAAAAGTTGAAGTACATTTAGATGAGGTATACCAGTAATTTCGAATTAAACATCAATATGAAAAGATGAATGTAAAACGCCCGCTCACATACAGCCGTTCTGAGGAAGAAACTCTACGGACAAAAATAAGTCACAGATAATCGCTTTGTGTTCAGTCTTTCTGCGCGAGAACTTGAAAATTGTAAACTACCGTTAGCTGTCAGTTAACAGGAAATGAAAACAACAAGATGCCCGTTTCACTGTTGTAGGACGTCACGCTGCAATCACACACGAACCCAACAATTTCAGCTACCTCTAACCAGATGCACTTCGTGTAACTAGGCTTCAACCTAATGAAAACAGTCGGTTCCAATAACCATCAACGAAATAGTGAACAATTGCCGCTGCTGAGGAAAGTGATTTTCATATCTTCCTGTGGACCTAGTGATTGTGACTGCGGGGACTAGTGGTTAAGTGCCTTGACTATCGTTCTATAATGACCCACCATCATGATACTTATTCACGTGTCGAACGTTTGATTCCCCGATATATGTGGTGACACTGAAAGTCAACAAGGTTGAACCAAGTGCCTATTATTTCGCTGATAGTCAGCCCCTTCTGGCGTTAGCCTGCTAGTTTGTTAGCTCTTCACAAACAGATGATGGATTTCAATCTACAAAAGGAGATTATAAGAGCTAAAACAAATCAAGTCAATAATCGATAATTGGGAACCTAAACTTGGAGCAAAAAATTGAACTTTCCACATTACCACAAATCTCCTCAAGTTTGGCGATATTAGGAGATGAACGTTAAGTCCAGACGTCAACATACAGACGTTTAACTAGACGTGAAAAAGTGTGTGGTTGAGCTGTGATTCCCAACAGCAGTTTCAGTTTGAGTTCCGTTCAACTTGTGAAACAAGCGCGTTGTATATATTCCAAAGTATTTAATGGAAACCGAAAGGTCACCAACTGGGTTCCAGATCTCCTCTGTTATCATTATTGACCAAAGCCTAACAGGTATCAACTCACTTTCTGACTGTAAGTTTATAAAAACAAGACGTCATCAAATAATTCCCCGAAAAAAAAAAGACATATTCCAGGGCCATTGTTAATTACCAGCAAAATCGACTGATGGCGGGGTTGCAACATAGGCAGATTGCACTTGATTGAGGTCGGCATTCGTCGGAATGGCGTCTTCTCCACGGCTGACTCTAACAGAATCGGCTACACTATCTGGTGTAGACACGGATTCTCGTTTTTTCAACGAGCCAGATCCGCTCTCTTCTTTTTGCGTAGGTAGACGAGCTCTCGGGGACTTCATAGATGAGGTCATGTTACATGGGGTGCTCTGTGCAGCCGCACCCGAACGCTGATTCAGATTCACTGGGCGGGAAGTACATCCGTCACTCGCGCGTCTATCCTCCTGCATGACGGTTTCCACACAACCAGACCTGTAGGTATGCGAACGATCGCTAACTGGGACACCAACGCCAAGAATGCTTTGAGTTGAGCGGCGTCTATCGGCTATGAGATCATCATGCTGGTAAACACAGTTTGCGTTTTCAGCAGTACTGTTCAAAAGAGAAATTCTCCGACGTTCTCTAAATGGACGAGCAGAACAAGTGTACAAGGCTAAAGCGAATGTTTTACAGAACACTAAAAAACAAAACCATGACATGGTCGTACGTTGTCGGCCAAGACAATAACTCTTCAATCAGTCTGTCAAATAGCAGTTTGTAGTACATAGTAACAACGAAAAAATTTTTATGGGAGCGCATAGTGATAATGTCGGTCCGGCTTTAATCAGCACAGTGAGAAAAGTGGAATGAATACATAAATCACCATTAGTAGGACTTCATTATTAGTGATTCACGTTTGCTGTCACCCTAACACACACGAGTTAAGGGAAGAAAAATTGACTGAAAACGAGAAGTCACAGAGGTTCAACGATCCACTGGCAAACTAGTTAAATACGCCGGGCAGACTCCGCTCAAATGAAATGATTGAGGTGGTGTGGCTGAATTGGATAACTGGACCTATTGAGATACTAACTCCACACGTGGTAAGCTTATCTATCAAAGTGTACATCATGTCGTCACACACAACCAGATAACACCAGTGACAATGTTAATCTGAACTGAAGTTAGTCGTGGTCCGTCGCTTGGGGCTGATCGTACACACTTATGACATGCAGGTGAACACAGTGTGGGACAGTTCACTGGTGGATTCGACATTTTAGGCTTTGAGCAGTACTCATGGGTATAATGGCCCGGGCTGCAGCTGACCTTGGCAGTGGTTTTCAGAGCACCAAGATAATAAATCAGTGCGAATGTAGGAAGAGAAGAAAAAATGAGGCTCCATAAAAAAGCAGTCAACAATTTTACGGATAGAAACTTATAAATCACTGAGACAGACAACCAGGTCACAGTATTTTCTCTCAGTGGTGTCGGTGATCGTGAAACCTCTAACCAGATAGACGGCATCTACCACACTTGTCCAGCTGGACTTTCACAGTACATGACCACATCATCCTTTGACCGCCTCGCGGTTTATCCCAGCTATCATTGGCCAGGGGTCGATATTGATTATCCGAGCTGGTCTACGAAGTGCATGGCTTGTAAGATATAATAACCACTATCAAAAGTGGCGATGGATCTTAGATATTAGTACTCTAAAAACAATGCAAATAACCATGATTCGGGACGAATGGAATAAAAACAGTCAAACAGCCAAGATAGCAAGGTTTGCTACTAACTTACTGATAGTAGTTAACTGACTGTTTCGGAACAACATGTAAATCCAGATGTTTGGAAAACTGTTTTGACACATTGTGAGCTCGATGTACATCATCCAAGCTCCATAGATCAGACATTTCCAGCGGTTTCCGATATCCACGATAAATCAAACTTAGATAAGGAAAAAACAACACAGAAAACAACATTAAGAACTCCATCTAAGGAACAAATATGCAAAAATAAGGTCAATTAAGAGCCACGTACATAGAAGTGCATCAACCCTGTGTTCTGGTCTCCGTTCTTGTCCAGACAGCTTTCCCCCGTAGCGTTTGACAACACAGTGTTTATGTAACTCTAGCTCGATCAGTTCCCTAAAGCAAACCTCGTGGCATTTCAGTGGTCGAAAAGTTCCAAAAACTCAGGCAGCTAGCCACCGTATACATTAGAGTTTACCGTCTATGCAGACTTTAACACGAAGTAGTACACGAACAACCTAATTCCAGTTTCAACTCAATACAAATTAGCGGAGATGAATATTCATAAGAATTAGCGTTTTTAAGATTTTCGACGTGAAGCAGTATACGCCAACAAAGCTCTTTGTCATCACCGAAATCAAAACAGTACCAGGTCATTAGCATAATCGAAGTCTGAACGGTTTGTATGCAGCCTGACCTCGAATGATTAACTAATTTCGATGATGAAACTACACACTGCACGAATTAATGCAGTTGGCTTTACTAAGCCCACAAGGCTCTGTAGAACACTGAAACAAAGACAGGACTGAATAATTTGACAATGTTATTGGAACTGTTTCAATCTAGGAATAAAGATAAACAAAGCTTACAACGTCTCACAAACCAAAAACAGGAGCATTTTGGTTAGTATAGACGAGCTTTTTTTGATAACATGCAACACACTAAGGCATAAAGCAAAAAATGGTCTAATAATTGATTTAATGATGAGGCCTTGTTAACTACTTTTTTATTCATTTGGTTTCATCGACGCAAGGTGACACTTCATTCGAAACATAACTAAAAGACAACTAGGTCTATCAAAATGTTAACAACCAAAAGCAGAAACATCGTTCAGTGATCCTAATAGTAACATCAATAATGTGGTCCTTTTGACAATCAGCTGTTCACGCCAGTCAATCGTCTTGTAACCATGAAGCTTAAAATTGCCCAAGTGGCTTGCATATTCGAAATCTGTGCAACTTAAATGAAATAAACAAAACCTGAAAGAACGGGTCACCTTCATTGTAAAGTCAACATTATAAGGGTCGTGAAACTCCGAGTTGATAAGTCAAGTCGTACCAGAGACCGAGTGAAAAGGATAATGTAAATTACCCCATGTAAGTATAATTCTCATTCTGAAACTAGCTGAATAACACTTTACCCAGTTTGATGGAATCCAACTATTCACCTTTACAACTTAACCGGAAGAGTAACGAGAACAACTCGACGAATAGTGTAGTCCTGATGCAGTCACTATCAGCCTGACTATAGATAAACGTCTGTAGATTCCATTTGTCCAGTGCAGAAAAAATATCTCATGGTCAGTATACACATCTCTTGCCCAATGTATAACACATGATGAGCGGGCAATTATCAACCCGTTTGTCGCTAAGTGCGATCGTGGGTACCTGAAAGGCGAGAGAGATTGAACTCAGACACAACACTTTAGTGGGTTTATCTCCCACGGCTATAAACTAACACACTAAAAGTGCATCACCGACAAGTAGTCGGAGATTTTGATCTGCCTTTGAAGTCCTAACCCTGGGGGTTATCCACTGGAGTCAACAAAACAGTCACAGTGTCTCCAATCGAGACAATCGACTAAGCCGATCAGTACTCACAAGCGAATGTGGTTGGACGTCCAGATACGATAATTTGGTCGCTCTTAGTGTACGTTGAATGGTGCAGTAGTCAACAGGGTTGCCTCTTTAGAGTATGGCTGGAGTTCTAGCCTCGGCAGTAGCAATGATATGCACTACTGACGAACTCTAACAACAGCGAACCTTCAACCCAGTGCTTAGTTCGAAAGAGGTTGGCTGGAAAGTCTAGATGAGTACGTAGGCTGCAATCAGGTGTAAGTGATGTTCGACTTAAAATCTTGACTATGTTGAATATGCACAGCAGCTAGGGATAGCGAAATGCTTCAATCCTAAAGAAGGTCATACCCCAGAAAATCTTTCGCACAACCGAAGAGAGATCAGGAACAACCTGTTTGTGAGCACCGAGGTGTTGGCAAATAGTGTTGAACACCGTTCGGTCAGTTGACACCATTTTGACCTACCAAAAAGAAACTGGTTGGCAAGAGACGTCCCGAAGCGCAGTTCAATAATACATAATGAGTGTTTGGCAGTTTCGAGCGCACACGGACTAAAGTATGTGAGGAGTTGTTGATTCATTCTACACAGCCTAAAGCAATGTAGCAAGTTTACTGAATTCAATAAAGTTAGTGAATATTGCACGCAATTATTTTTAAGAGGAAGGATGTATCAAAAATGCGAGTGAAGTGAGATTTTGCTGGATACGCCAAAACAGTAACACTGCTTTCAACATTCGGGGCAGCTTCAAAGTATAACAGCGTGGAATTCAGTTTACTTTCTGATCATCTATTCATAGATATTATCCATACTTCTCCAAATATCTGTGATGTTCCGTTACTACGCTATGTATATTTCGAAGATAGCCATCGGTGATCAAGCAACAGAACTAACAGCATCATAAGAGACCTTATCTGAACCAGTCCCTTTTTATGAACTGAATCTCCGAGTTCCAGGCATCAGTTAATTTCAATACTTACAACAATTGCATTTGTCGCGTAAAAAAAACCTTTCGGATGATAAGTATTTGTTCTTCCGACGTCCAGAACTAAATTATCCAAGACCAGTTGTAGCTAACAGGTCATTCATATTTTATAAAATATGGTTACAGCGAAAGATTTCTTAATTCTTTGAACTAAACTGGATGATATGCTAAACAAATTAACTGTTTACCCCTGACAAATTCATTAATCTCACACGGTCTATTCTATAATCCACAAGCAGGCTGATGACGAATGGAGACACTCTTGCAAAGACAACGCAATATCCATCACATTCCACCAGCCAATGTCATGATTTTCCCGTTCAACGTATAACGATGGTTTGTAAGCTCATCCTGATACGCATGCGTAACCTACTGTTAAAACTCAATATCATCACCTCTACGCATTTGCAATGTCTAGTAGTATAATATGGTTCACAAATCCCTATTCAACTCACGCTGATCAATTCGTAGACCTTTTAAGTGTAGTTCGTGCTGGTATGGTTTCATAGATGTTATCAAATAGTCATTTAACTCATCAGTAATCTAACGATGTGAAGTATCGTTTAACCTTGAGGACAGTGGTGAATCGGTTTCAATTTGTTATGGGTTCGGTACACCCCACAACAGATGACATTTCATGAGCGGACCTACCCATTCGAAAATTCTTGTCAAGTAAGTGGCGGTACTCAAACGTGTTCAAGTTCATGCAAACCATAACTGATAAAAATACAATTCTGATTTTTTGAAAAATCGATTTCTAAGTTTGAAAACCTTCGTTGTTGTTCAACACTCCCTACACCACACCGAATATTGCAACCTTAGGTACCTTCAACGTTCGCACTCTAAAACAAATAGGTCAACAGGCCGCTCTCGCACGAACGTTAGACTCGTTGCATGTAGATGTCTGCTGTATCTCGGAAACTAGAATCCAGGACAGTAGTCAGCGTATGAAACCAACAGCACCCGGATTGTCTACCCGATACTGCTTATACACTTCGGGTGACTCCACAGCCGCTGTTACAGGTCAGGCTAAAGTGGGTATAGTCCTTAGCTTGACGGCCGCAGCCTCATTGATAGATTGGATTCCTGTTAACAGTAGACTTTGTGCTGTCCGCTTGGCAGGTTCCGTTAAGACCAACTCTAGACGCAAGACTTTCAGGAATTTATTCATCGTGTCTGCTTACGCTCCTACTGACTGTAGTGACGTCGGTATCAAAGAAGCCTTTTACTCGGAACTGGCCGCTCTCCTTCGGTCGACACGTGCCTCTGATATAGTCATTCTGGCCGGAGATATGAATGCTCAGGTCGGCCGCCTTGGTGAGGCCGAATCTCGTTGGGTGGCAGGTTTGGGATAGCGTCACATCGATCACAAATCGGCTGGCGATTGTTGCAGCTGTGCGCTGAGTATAAGCTAATTTTAGCTAGCACTAGTTTTAGGCATCCTTCACGTCATTGCTATACTTGACGCCCGCCTGCTCCGAATCAGGCCTAGTCTCATATAGAACACATAGCTGTTAGTTACAGGCGGCGTGGTTCCATTCAAGACTGTCGTTCGTATTGGAGCACGTACTTGGACTTAGATCATGCATTGGTATGTTGTCGTTTTGTTCTTACGTGTGGCAGTTAAGCATCAATGTGAGCCACTGATGTATTGCTGTCTATGATGATGATGATGATGAAGCTTACATTTCGTTATAATGATACGCTATTTAAATAACTCCTTCAAAAACGCCGATGTATTTCACATTTTACAAGTTGAAATCCAATCCCAATTTCAAAATGCTGTTCTTCAACAGGTTTGGAAAAACCGTTAGTTGAAACATGTGGCCTTGTAAGTTGCAGACTTGTAGAAAAAAACGTCCGAACGACTAATCAATTTCCAACACTCAGGTTGCATTATCCATTCGCTTCAGTCTGAAGACAAAAACACGATGCTAATAAGCAATTTTTAAATTCACTAATTTGTTCAATAAACGAGTGAAGCCAAGGTGCAGACTGACAGGAAAGAAATGGCGTAACTGAAAATTTGTTATTATTCACTTAACTCTTCAACCACGTAGCAGGTAGGAAATCGGTCACTGAAACGAGTAGTCAGAGACAGTAATAGCTACCTCATATTATGTTTATTTAGTGGAATAAAATATGATAAATTAAGCGTTACCATTTGCATTCAGAATGAACCTCACATTTTATCCGATGTTTGCAAGTAGTTGTCTCATTGAGGCAAGCCGTACTTCAACGTGATTCAGCACAGTGGATCACTTCACACCAGTTTGCCCCTTGCGTCCATTAGACTTTGTTCAATAATTAACGTGGCCAAAAACCTAAATATCTGGTTTGTTGAAGTAATAGTAATGAACAAAGGGAGACGTTAACCTTCTGTATGGAAAAGCTTATTCCTTCTCAATAGTTCGTTGTTTTGATAACTGATGTGCACTAGTGCGTGTATATCTAAGGCATTGTCAGCCGAACCCTACTAACTTTCTCGTATTAACAAGTAGACCCATTACCAAACAAAAAGTTTCATTCATACAGAAAATAGAAGACTGCAGTTGTTAGTATATACAATAAGGTGTTAACATTGTTGATGGGAGCGTTCTGAGGTTGTACTGTGTTACACGACTTCATACGGAATGCGACATACGCTGAACTAGTTCTATCCGTTAATATTGTCACCTGTGCGTAATAGATTCCATCTTTCACTGTGCAGCCAAACCTTAGCAACCTAGAAGAATGTCTGACCTATCATATGCAGATGAACGTTAATATGCTTCAAGAGGAACAAGTGTGAAGCTTAGGATATGTTAGCTGTATAGCCCTTGTTTGTGAAGCTACCCATACTGGTTTGAACTTATCCGACATACTATATGGATCAGTCATCGGTTTCAGCGCTTATATGACATTAGGAGTAGGTTGTACTTGTATACAACTCTGGTATCGTCATATTGAAAAAGACTGAAGGGCGTGTACACTTCGGCTGACGTATTAGCACCGACATGCTGCCTGACTTAACCGGAATGCATCGGTCAAGGCCCGAGTGGAATTGTTCAGCCTTAAACAACAGTGCACGAAGTTGTAGCCCTTGAATCACTCAAGTACTTCATTAGTTTTTGAACAACGAATCTTCAATGATTACTTATCACTGTTTGTGGGTGTCTCCCTGATATCTATCGTATGTAGTGATGGCGTCGTGTAACCAATGCCGTGATTCGCTGACGTGTTTACCGAAGTTGGAAAGTCCGACAAACTTCCACACGGGCGTGCATTTAACCGCGCAGATTTCCGTGTCTCGGACACACTCTGCGAACAACTCACTCCCTACCATGCCGTACACCTTGTGCATGTGCTGAATTTGCTTGATAGCACCAGCTGAGTAATCACTGTGTATTGTGAACGACAGGGAAGATTTGTACCAGTAGAACGCTCCTGAATGAGACTCAAAAGGCTATTCTCATGTGGTCCAAAACACTATTAAACAGGACAAGAAAATGAAATCGAGGGCACTCGAGTCATGAAATGTGCTTCTCTATCTTTCAGAGTGCTTGCATTTGTACTTGTTACAACATCTGCATCTGCATTTAATCTGTATTCATTTTCGTTTACTCGGTAAAGCCTTGAGCCTGATCAGAAGATACTGTGGCTAGGACCGCTACGGACCGCAACAGTGACCTCGGAAAACCTAGAAGACAAATTCTGTAACAGCTTAGGCCATAAATACTTTGTACAATACTTTATGCGATATTTACCTGCGTGGACGAAATCGATCATGTAGTGTGCATCTATAGGCGTAACAATCACTTCCATACTCATTTATTTTAAAGCATTTCGTATCACATTATGACAGGAGTTACATGACTGCATTTATAGAGTAACTTCAGGGAGCCTGACATGCACAGACAAGAGGCATGTAGGCTATCCGAATTCAAAAATGTGCATGAATTTCATACTCCCCTGAAAACCACACAGGTGATTTGGTTGCATACGATCACCGCGTCTGATGTAAAACGTGTCTATATACTAATCACTTTTGGTAAAAGCACGATTTAAAATAAGCGCAAATTAACGGGTAGAGAAAAACAACTGCTATCCAATGATAGTTGGAAGAGTGTTGGACAAAAATCAAGTTTCACAAATGTGACAACTCACTCGGCAAACCATGCGTAGACGGCGCGAGAGGGAAAAGAGACGTGATTTTCTGGAGATGGGTTCTGGGTTGAAGCAACAGGTTATGTGTAGGTTAGAAACACAATGAAAAAAAGTTTGCAGAATGGTAATGGTGATATAAATACCAGCGATAACAGTAATGGAAGAAGCTAACTCTAAACACAGGAAAAAGGCAATCGGCCTCCAGGCGATCTTCAAGCATTTACACACGGTATTTCAGGTAGTCTTATTATACGCGAATTTTGATGATCGGTAAACATTAAGCAAATATTTAATCTTCCAACTCTGGTCTAAAACAATCGATCACTACAAAAAGCTAGATTAAAAATCAGTTTTGCATTTGAAAGGCCTACCAAGGAGGAGATATGTATGTAAAAGCAGCCTTAGGAACATGCAAGGATTTGTAAAGTAAACGTCATACATTTTACTATCTTGTCAGCATTTACCCCCAGATTGTTTACTCAGGTAACGCACACCACTTGCCCTGGATGAGGGTATCCTCTGTGGCACTGGTCGGACTTATATCTGAACTTGAGTTCTTTCTGATACCACGAAATAGAACGTCTCACGAGTAATTCACAACTTATAACCACGTGCGTTCCGAAGGGCGCTCATATGTTGTTTAATAACCGAATGGTTGTTCACTGTGCACATGGAATAACTATAAATTCGTACTGCTTCATCAAAAGTGTTTTAGTAACTGGATTACTTGTGTTTCATTAAACAACAAGAAACCACAAACCTGCAAGGGTTTCTGTTCGTCCTGGTGGACGAACTTATTCTGACCGGGTTTCTCTGGCAAAGCGGCTCCCAACTCTGAAGGCAATGCAGCACCGATCTTGGGAAATTTTTTCGGAAAACAATCAGGAGTCAGCCCACCGAAAGACCCCTTCTTTTTTATTGAGGCTTGATATATAAGCATACGTTCAGAAAAGCATCCGAGAATAAATAACACAAGACACATGCCCAGAGTGACAAGATCAATTATCTGAATGGTGGCAGGAGCATGAGTCACCATGGTTGAACCGGGAGGGACTGAAGACAGTACTGCATCAGACGAAGTTGCATTAAACGTCGTAGTCTGTAGTAAAACGAGCGAGAAGGCAATAGAAAAAACAGGGAAATATTGTGACAGTCTTAAAATTATGTGAAAAGCCTGCTCAATCAAGTTTTCCAGTCAGCTTAAATTAAGTTGTTTCACATAGAAACAAAAGCGTATCACATTCAGAACAGGAGCACTTCAAACAAAAAGCTGAAAAATGTTAAGTTAACAACGAAGCAAAAGAGCCGTTTGTAGAACAATTAGTGCAGTATGGCGCCAAAACGCCGGACTACAACAACAATGATTCAGTATAGCAGCAACAACACATTCGAGAAAATAAAAGGAGTTCAGATGCGATGCACTAAAATCTAGAGTGATGGTCAACAGAAAGATGAAGAAATATCACAAATATTTCGTATTTTTGGTTCATCCATCGCTGTTTTATTCATGACCCTAAGATGTCAAGCAACTCATATGCATATATATTCAGTAACTTTTAAAATGTTTCGACAGGCCTTCTGATCCTTAGGTATAGCTGATAAAACTTGATTTGAGATCTTGAATGGTTTGTCGGTAAATAAACTGTAGAAGAGTCGATAACACCACTCGTAAAAGCGGTGTCTTTAACAGATTAGAGGCAAGCAAAAACTAATTACCTTTCTGAAAAACTACACTTATTTGGTCCAACCAAACGAAATGCAACCATTAAGGAAGGTTGTAAGAGACTAAAACAATGAGGAGAGGAGGCGTTAGTATTTGTGCTATGTACATTACATGTTTAGAATTCACTATTTTCAAAAGACACGATACAGCCTGCATGAATGTCGTACAAAAAAGTGGGGGTTCGCAGGAAATTTATGACGCTAGCTTTTGTATATAAACGAAGCAGCCAAGGTCACGTTTATTCTACTTGACAACTTAGACTCTGTAAGCTATATGGCTATCATTAAACTTTATAGTTATTTAGGTTGTGTGGCGCTTAGAACAGTACGACTAGTTTCCTATTCTAGGATATCCCACATCACTGCTGAGGACAGCGGCGCCACGAGCCACAATATATTCTGATCAGGCCCGTGGCTGTTATGACGATAATGTGTTTGTGGACCGTAAAGATTGTTTACATTTTTGTGTACTTTCGAAACGTGTAACACGTTTCCACGTGTAGAGAAACTGCTTGCTGTAGACTAGCAAACAAATGATTTAAAAGAAAAAGTAGAATTGTACGACTTGACAAGATTACTCGCAAGCCTGATTGTTTGTTAAAAACTAACCTGAAACTGTTGAATCCAAAAATCGGTCAAGTGATTCCAACACCGAGCAAAAATGACAATAACGGAGAACAGGTTAAGGAAAAAACAAACGCTTGAATTGGCTGCATTTCGTATCCGCTCGAAGTGCCATATGATAGATTGAACGAGCTGTAAGCATTTATGGAAGAGAAGATGAGAAAAAGTGGTTAACTGAGAACCGTACAACATGTATACTCTATCATCAGTTTTTCCACGACCACATACCACCAAAGTAAGCTCTATAGTTACGTTAAACAAAAACTGTCCAAAAGTTGACAATCGGATCACTGCTGAAATGACGTGAAAATGCATTCTGCAACACCTCTCCTTATCACGCAATACGGCCACAAACTATAGACCAGCGAACTCAAAAACCTTGAGAAAAAAGCTTAATGTTGTCCGATAACACCCTATATTTTGACATACCCGATGAAATAGTTACATAGCAGCTGCACTGAGGCATTAAAATTTGAAAACAACATGCAGCGAATTCTCAAAAAACATCTACTGCTTGAAGACATTAAGCAAAACAAAAAATTTTGGAAATTTTTCATATGTCAAAACGCGAATTAACCTCACTTCACACACAATTTGGGAAGTTACCAACCCATTACAGTTGATAGTGCAACTGTGTATATGCGATTACAAACACTTAACTGATGACGTCCACGATAACCAGAATCAAAAGACGTTTCTGCTTGCATATTGTACCACTAAGAACCTATGTTACCCAGCGGGTGGATATAGCCACATACACGCCACACCAACCACAGATTCGACCAAATATGCCCACGTATATTTTCCACTTTAAACTATATTCGTAGTAATTCTGGATCAAGCTGCAATTCACCCTTACGTAAAAAGCTAAGAGTTAAATAAGTCCGAAAAATAGGACTTAATGAAATATGACACAAACAAGATATGATCATTCAGCTAATAGCGTAGACGAGTGTATGATAGTGTATTTTGTTCAGTAAAACTCCAATACTGTGCTAAACCACATACATATATCTCATATATGTACGCGCAACTGGACTTAAACTTACAGTCAACACTAAGCTATGCGGGGATCTCAGACAACGCACACCTGGCTGGCACAATGCTGCCATACCGGTAATCTGCTCACGCACTAGTAATCGAATTGATCAGGAAAAAACCGTTAAACTGTTCCCGTACATGCAGCTCAACCGGAGTCCTCAGCACTCTGTAAGCATAAGCGCTTATTAGTAACATCTGTTTCTAGCTTAGCCTATCTTAATAAATGATGCAAATAACATCTAGTTGTGCATGTCTTATCACAAAAAGTCTGCATTGCAGCAATTAAAATTTCCCAAAACCCGATGTGTTCAGTAGAAGCTAAAAGAAATACAAGAATACAGAGATTATAGGTAGTTGTAACTTGCAGTCTTGAGTACTTGGGACTCAGAATGTCGTTCATGCCGATGAAAGAAAGTAAGTTGACAGACAAATTCAACAGGTAGCGAAGCCAAGCATATAAAAGCATGTTTTTGTGTATTTGATAGATCACGGTAACAAATGTGACATAGTGGCATTACGCTAAGATTAAAATTCAGAGACCATGTTAATTCAGAGACGCACATCGTCAGTAGGTACACATACCCGACGTCAAGTCCAAATTTCAATCCAATTAACGTTGTCAACTCACGCAACGGAAACATCCGATAATTCGACCTTTTTCCATAGCCGAGCTTTTAACATAGCGTTCACTACTTAATTCAGGTGGAGCACGCAGACTGAGGACGTTCACATCCATCATTCTGAAGAGCGAAAGAGATCAGTAATTCGAGTGAACCTGACTTGAGACTTAGACTTAAACATAGCCTTTCACGAATAGCAGTACGCTACGTGAAAATTCTCCCACGTTCCAATGTAGCGAATTTTGACAGAGTAAAGCGAACATGAGAAAGACGTGCAAATTTCCGACTAGATCCCAAGTGTATTCCACCTACGGTCACTTTGTGGCATATTTCTAGACATCAAAATCTTTTCTTCTTTCAATCGGTGGTGGCATTTATGAACTCGAAAGGTCGCTCTCGATTCGGTTATCGGACATGCGAGTTAATTGGACTTTACTAATGAGTCGTCCCAATGAAACGTCACTTTGCTGGCATGTCTGTTCAAGATGCTGATCGTGCATTCATCAGGGGATTTGTCACAAGTGACTTTTAGTTCAAGTGACACTCTGCTGGGTTATCTGATTTCACTCTCCCTCTTCAATTACGTGAAATTCTTCAAACACTCAGAGCTTCTGAGACTCTTGTAATGGAGCCTATGCTAACTATTAAACTGACCGAGATTGCGTATTAGGATGAGATTGCTGCACTTGATTCCTCTGTAGATAACACGCAAACATGTTGAAACGGTCGGTTAGTATAAGTTATCGAAATAGGATGTGAATTGTAATTTCAATGTGTGGTTTTGTCATACGATTGAGTTCAAATCGATCATAAATTTTTTACTTACAGGTACACTTTCCGAAGCTGGTACTCGCTTCACCTACCCGAGTAGTACTATCTCGTAAACCTGTAACACCACTAACCAAGTGTCAACTGGCATAGCGTATTTATTAGTCATCGTCATTTATGAAACCACGGTGGTGACCGATTGTAGAGTAAAAAAAATGGACTTACAAAGCATGTATACATTTTTTTTAGACCAGACACCTGGTCCATCCATATGAAAGGTTCATATAGGCTTTCGACAATCCACTCTACTGTCTCTGTCAGTTAACTTGTATCAAATGGGTTCGCTACGTCAGAAGCGTAGAAGTCCATTGGTGTACGGTCTGGAAGTCAACAGATTTGCGACTGCCAACCGGGGTAATAAAACTGTACGGTCTATACAAGTGTGGTCATGTATTCCGTATGCCAGCGACGTGTTTACCACGCCTTATATTGGTATGTGCGATTGCTGACGGTTGTAATAAACCACTGACCTATCCGGTTTTGACGTGCTCACGAGCCATTAAATCCCAAAAATGTTGGGAATTGCTGCTTCTAAAATGGAGAAGTTGGTGACCACATACATCGCTAAGCAGAAAAGCTCTCAAGCACAGCAGTGTCGCAATCAACGGCAAGACTGTATCCGTGAGGTTTTTAATTCTGCTTAGTAAATTTCAGCTGATTTGCTTAACTTTTCTACGAACGCTCACACTCTTAATTGATTTGCTATTACACAGGCTACTGACAGGAATTACGGCAGCCCAAACCATACTACTCATGGATACTTCTCGAAGGTAAACACGTATGGATGCTTACTAGCTATAGCCGCCGATTCTTTTACTCTATACATACTTGCACTACTCAATAGTTGATGTATACTCAAAGTGCCTCTAACGCCTGGACATTGCATTCAGTGTAGTTTAATGTATCTGAATTTCATTAAAATATCTTTTCTCGACGAGTTAATTTTATCCCAGGAACTGTAGACAGAATACAAGTTCTGTGTCATTGAATGCTAGAATGTACAACCTTTTGATGACACATTGATTGAACGTTCGGTCAGTTTACATCAAGACAATAGCACAATGCACGGCAGTGAGCAAATGTTTCATCATTGCAAGCACACTAATCGGAATGCAGGCATTACAATATTAAGCAAACAAATTGTCCGTTGGTAAACACTGACATTAAAAAATTAGGAATATAGAGACGGTTATGATGATAAAATCAATAACAGCCATATAAGATGTTGCGTCAGTATAAATAGACCGTTGTATTACAGTTTGACATAGCTATGCATAAAAATCCGTGTTCTACCTGTCTGATTGTTAGTCAGTGTAATACAACTAAAATAGAAACAGCGAAACCGATGTTATGGAAAATAATATTGCGTACTGGTTTGTCACTTATCCTGAGTATTACAAAACCAGTCGGCTTCACGGAGTCATGACTGAAGAAGCGTTTCTCGGCAGCTACACAAGTCTGTCAGCATGTGCTGAAGGTTTAATACGATCGATGATGTTTACCGGTTACCTACGGTTTTGAAGTGTTCGTCGGACTTGGGAAAACAAGTAAGCTGCAAGGATGCGCACTGAATTATAAACTACATAATTAACTCTCATCGTCATATCAGTCATGAGGCCGACCAGAAAATACCGTGGCTTAGGTCGCCGCTCACGCCAGCAGTGAAGTGGAATATCCCAGAACAACCGTTACCGAGAGGGTTATAGAATAGTAGTAGTAATAATAATAACAGCAAAAGGAGTCTATTTACTTAAGTATCGTGCTCATTTAATTTTATGCGATCTTCACGCTCAGCAAACACATGAGGGTTGGGATAGACGTAAACATACGAAGTGGATAACGTGACATCAGTCTATTATCAACAGGAACTGTGATCAATGATTAGTAGTAGTAGAAATGACCACCAATTCGAACAAGCCCAACATGATTCACGTAACAAAGTTCAGGACATTCATCACAGGGAATATAAAAAACGACGATAGAAGTAAAATGAAAACCTTATATATTCACATGCAGGTTATTGTCAGCATTTACAGCACTACACTAATGCTTCACAATGACTTTGACTGTGGTATAACTATGGTAAGAATAAGGTGTAGTAAGAATAGAAAAGCGTGAGTAATAATGAAGCTGAGACATCAAAGATCCATACATTTAGACACACGCTGTCAAGACTTTCTAAGTAAATTGACTTCCTCAATGTCATCGAAGACAGCAATACATGCTCGGATGTTTAACTGGTATACTGCCAAGAAGAAAAGAATAATCCCTAGCTAGGTAATAAGCCTAAACGAAAGGGAGGAGACCCAACTATGGAAAATACATTTGCGTTCAATCAAACAGCAGCAAGGCGCCTATACCTTGCAAACAAGCAACCGAGCTACACACTGGAAACTTATAGTTCATGAGTAAGGCTTCGTCCTTGCGGTTTTCACTATCGCGAGATGCAAGTGAGTGCAAGATGACATTGTCAATGCAACTTCCATCTGATCATCCTCGGTCACGCCTCACTGGTTGTCTACAGTTCGCATGCAACTAAGCCAGTAAACGACAACATTCACCATAATAGAATCGGCTAGCGATTATCTGCTTTTAGTCACCACCAACTACTCTGTGAAGCAAGAGTAACTCCTCTGAAAAATCAGCCCGATCCACAACGGTTACCTTCTTTTTTTCTCCCCATCAGGTCGGCTTTCGTTCACCTTCGACCTGAAAAGTCGCCTGCAACACTGAAAAACAGCGCCGATTGTGGCTAATAAGTGGCTAGTATGCCTAATACGTAGCTTATTTACTTAAGTTTCTGCATATATAAATATTTGTCTCCCACTGTCAAGTGTTTGCCTCCAGACTTAATCGTTGCTTATTCGCTGGTGATATCCGACGCATGCGATCGACGGCAGACATCGATGGCTGTATATATGAAGACGGTGTTGTGTTTTTCACTCAAAGTTATCGCGTGTCTTAATAGCAGAGTAACATCGCCACCATGCTTTCCTTGTAGACGTGCTTCCCACCGATCCGATACACCTGGGCATTACAGCTAGACATGACCTAGAGTGATGAAGGCCGCCCAAGCCTTGGGGATAAGAATAACTGTTTTTGATTTTATACCGCCACCATCGTGGATGCACTTTCCTAAGCCCATGAGTCAACCAACGACTTCCATACCTCTTAAAGTGCAAAGTAACTTCAAACAGTACTATTTTCTATGTCACATCAAATGCGTACAAGAAAACGGAACAAATACACAGGTTATAACCAATTACGTAAATATGCGGCGGTAATTATAACATAATGAACTCCATCAACAAGGTAATCACTGTATAACCAATCCGTAATGGCTTCAAACGTACACACAAAGCAACCATGGAGTGTAATCATTCAAAAATGCTTAACTGCATTACAGGTTTTACGGTAAATTAAGTGACCATAGTAATACAAAGACTTTAACTGCATATTTACGGCAATCTTCAACCCCAATGAATAAGACTGCAATTATTTTTGAATTTATAAATCAGGCACATTTCGCGTTACACGCAGTTATTCCTCAAATACAGCCGAATAAGGTGAAAAGCACCGGGAAACCAATCAATAAAAGGAATTTAATCTTCATTGATGCAGCATGATTATGACGCAATCATTTAAACGCGAATATTCCACGAGTGGCTGTGAAAAGTATAAAGACAAACCCTAACTAAATATGTGTGGCGCACTAAATTATGCCACTTAAAAGTAGTCAGCGGAAATAACAGTCAACATGATCAAAGTTATGCCTGAAACTTCCGTAGCACTTTAAAGCCTGATGACTTCACAAACAACGTTTCCGTTGAGCACCAACGCATGGCTATCATAAGTAACATCATATTACTTCCAAATATTCCGGTAAAGGAAAAATCATCTATGTTAGCAGATAAAACTCAAAAAGCATGCTCCCATAATCGAACACAACGCTAATAAACCGCATATACAATATAGTATTGGTGTGTCGCTTGTGTGCAAAATGGAATTTTATTAGCTATTGTGTTCTTTAAGAAATAAGAGCCTTAACTTCAACTTACTAATCAGACGAATGGTCAGGAATTCTGATAAGCCTATCTACTTTGTTGAATAAAGTGGCACGTACTGCCTACTTGTTCATGGCTCTCATGAGCACTCAAATCACAAGATGCTACCTCAAGACTAATGTATTCATAACCTTAACTTTTAACTGCGGTACATCTGCATCAAATACTTAGGTAGCATCATCCATTCGGCCGGCAATATTGCTGATGAAGTATAACCGAAAACAGGAAAAACATATTCCACATTTTCCAACCTCTGTCATTTGTGGCGTCAAAACTACGCCCGATTGTCTTTGAATAGACGTTGTATACTGTTTGATGTGTTCTTTTTTGCTATAGTGTTCAGAACCGTTTCCTGTTTGCAACGAAAAGATAGGCGGGCTTGCTGCATATGACCATCACCATTCTTGTAGATTACCCCATATCAAGTAGGATGATCGCGTGAGCTAGGTGATCGTTAGCCGCCATGTTTTGGGACGCTCGGTATGCACATCAACTAATAAAACAAACAAGCTTCACGGTCTTAAACGGTTGGGTCACTCAATATTCTTGTAGGCCCAGTGTTTTCCGCCAGGACATAACCAGTAGCTGAGTTGAACCGCAGGGACGTCTTGCAGGATATTGCACTTCACTTACAATGAAACGCGGCTTGAGACAAAGCACTTTCTGATAAGGTTCATGACCATTTTGAACGAACGAAAGTTAACACGGATAAATTATCACAAAAACCAAAACAGTTACAGTTCTCCTGAGTAGAACAGCGATCTCTCTCAGGGTCTTACAAACAGATCAAACGATACAGTGGAACAGCAACTATAAAAATTCAAAACACGATTTGGGATAAATTATGTTCCATGATGCATCAACACTCCAAAAACGATTGTCAAAATTTTGCAGTGGGTGATGACCAATAATGAGTAGAAACATGTGTATATGCCGCCTCGATCCGAAGAAGCCAATAAAGTGGAACAACCATTTAGTCACCAGACATTTCACTCTAACAACTGATTCATTGTGAGCTCGACATAAAATCCCATCCTGAAAAATAAGTTATAAGTTCACCACAAACAAGCGTTTGTGTTGCACAGCAATAGGTTGGCCTAACGGCCGGACCCCTAACAAAAAGGATAAAACAACTGCCCCCAGCCCGGACTGTAACAAAAACTCACCAATATCGCTAGAACTGTACATCATGTCAACAAAAACTTCCACGTCGACATCTCAGTGATGCAAGGAATTATAAAAACTGGCCCAAGATAGTCCGAGACCTTAGGATTGATTGCATTGAAGCTTTACAAACCCACTAAGTGGTCTGAATAAATATGTCAAGTCCTAACTAGGTAAGTAATTAAAGATCAAACAAGTTCTTTGTGGCCCCATAGAAACAGGTAATCCGGAAAGTGTAAATTAACGCCTAGCGAGTGTAAAGCGTGAGTTGAATCACCTATGAGAACTTAAGTCATCGCCATCTTAGACATCAAAATATCGTCACGACGAGACTTAACCTTGACGATCTGTTGGGTTAAGCTGGGTGATGTGAAGATCATACTGACACAGTCACTCATACCAGGTAGGCCAATAATTAGAGGACTGGTAAACCACAGTCTTCTGGTCCCACAGTTTAGGGGTTGGGAGAAGACTGGCATCTTTCTCTGAAAAAAGTACCTATTTTGGTACATTGCCACACACCTGCTGCCTTGAGGTACAAAGTTTTGAGCCAAAAGCTGTTTCTGTAAACCCTAATCATAATCCTGTCTAGGTCTGGATGCGCTGGCAGTATCTCAGCTGACACACTACCATTAATATTTACGACGCCGATAATTTCACATTACGTCAGCCGCCTCGCATTATAAACGGGTTCGCCCAATCTGCTGCTTGCAGCCGAGTGGATGGATGAAAAAGTGCAACTGACAACCCATTCTCCATTTTCTTGTCAAATTTAGCTCTCAGATCTCTTCCGACTCCGATTTCTAATCATCACTCTCTAGGCCTCACAACAGATATAGCTATTCATAGTGGCACTGCTTCGACAAGTATCATCCCTCTCCATCCAGTCTGAAACTGCCTCCGTCCTTTGCATAGACCTAGAATGTGAATTATATAGCCGCTTTCGATGTTCATACTCTAAAACAGATACGTCGACATGCCGCTTTGGCACGGACGTTAGACTCGTTAAATGTCAATGTCTGCTGCCTTTCAATGACTAGAATCTAGCGCAGTAGTCAGCGTATGGGACGAACAGCTCCCACGCTGTCTGCCTGATACTGGTTATACATTTGGGTGACTCCACGGTCGCCGCTGCCGAGTAGGTTAGAGCAAATACAGTCCTAAGCATGACGGCCGAAGCCACATGAGTATACTAGATTGTTGTTAGCACTAGACTTTTCAACGTCCACTTGGAAGGTTCTGGTAAGGTCTGCTGTAGAAGCAAAACATCCAGAAATCTTCTTATTAAGTGTGCTTTCGCTTCAGCTGTCCGCAACGACGTCGGCGTCTAGGACGCCTTTTTCTCAAATCTAGCTGCTCTCCTTCGGTCGATACATGGTTCTGATATAGTCATTCTAATCGGTTACATGAATGCCCAGGTTGATCGCCCTGATGAGACTGAGTCTTACTTAGGTGGCAGGTTTGGGTTAGCATCATATCGCTCGAATAATGGCGGACAATTTTTGCAGCTGTGCGCTCAGAACAAGCTAACTATAGCCAAACTAGCTTCAGACATTTTGCACGTCATGGTTATACTGGATGCTCACTTTCTCCAAATCGCGACTGGTCTCAAACGGACCCCATAGCTGGCAGTTGTGATTGACATGGATCCCATCGGGATCTTTCTTACCGGAGCGCATATTTGGACTCAGATCATGCGTTGGTACGTTGCAGTTTCTTTCTTAATTTTACTGGGGTAGGATTCTACCGACGGCAACAGCTGACTCTTGAGAAACTGCCTGTGCTGTCTGTAAAGCATAACTATCAAACTGGCCTGGAAAGCCAGCTTAGTAGCTCTCCCCCCAAAGATCCTAATAGCTGCTGGACTCAAATTTGCAAGTATTACAGCACGCGGCACGGTGGTTCGTGTGCTCATTAAACATCGGATCTCAAAGAAATCCGCGGACTTGTTAGATACTGGACAGGACATTTCTCCTGACTGTTAATATGATAAGTTCAGTAGAAGTTTCCGTATAACGCTTGGTTAATGGAATTGAAAATCACTTTTTCTTTAAAAACACTGACAGACTCAACAAGCTCATCCCTTCTGTTGTTCCAAGGCGACTGTCTGTCAGTGAAGCTATCAGCGAGGAAGGTAAAACTTATCCACTATAAGTCCAAAAGGTTAGGATTCCGAGCAAACCACTGTGAGGGTCAATTAAACCGGCGTCCTGCTTCTATCGTGTTGCCGCCACAAACGCGGTCAGTAAATGTATGACCATCCAATAAGACTGAGGCCTACAAATGCACTCCGGCTCTCAAACGTAATAAGACTACTAGCCTAGATGACGCCGTGTCGGTGCGTTTTAAGGAAGGTGGAGAAACGTTAGCGTAACCCTTGATTCGGTCGTTTCAACCTGCGTGGACAACGAAAACCATCCCTCCGCGTTGAGATCACTCGACATCAGTTGTCATTTAAAATGAATGTCAAGAGCTCTTGCAAAAACCACAGTAGGGTTGGTTTGGCTCCATTTATTATTAGGTGTGTGGTATTCAATATTTTTTGTCCATTTACTGCAGCTCGAGAGAAAAAAGAAGGGTTTCGTCCTTGGAGAGGATGTAAAGATCAAATTTTCATTCGAAAAATTTCGCAGAAGGGTCCTGCGTAATTCCATCCAGCAAGTATCGTATTTCTTGATTATAAAGGTAAGGTAGATTCAGTTCGCTAGCACGCAGTGGTGCACTGAGCAAGTATGTGAACATACTGTCTACGCTTTATTACCATACGCCGGCCACGCTTCACTAAGTGCATTTACTTCACAAACAACTCAGCCAAACAAGGACAGTATTCATGCCGCAGCGCAATTAACTACCATCTCATATGAGGTTTCCAACCGCCAAATCTATGATTCACAATGGCTCTGGCCCAGGAGACGAACCCGACATTAAGTGGATGGCTCCTTCGCAAAATATTTCGCTCCCCTACACCTGGCAATCACTTATCTACCTCGAACCAAGCTTTGATCGGCAGTCATGAGCAAAGTATGCTAGCTGATACCCTTGCTATATGAGATAACAACCTAACGCTGTACAAACTTGAAGATCAGAAGGAACACGCTTTGTACTCTATACTAAATACCCATTCTCTAATCTCTTCAACGAAACCGGGTTGTTGTCAACTACTGAGTGCGATCGAAGGTAGATATCGGTAGTCAAGCACCTGGAAACAGTTAACCTCTTCTACACTGAGCGGCCAGGTTTGGTTACCATAAAGTCACACAGCCATCACTCTCGTTTTATAATACACGACCCTCCATCTGAGAGATGCGCCTCTATTACCATTGATGGTTCGGATCAAACAGCACTGCGAAGACGTGAAGATAAGCGCTCCTATCTTGCTCATCATATTTCCATCGCTGCTAATGCAATTTACCTAGAATAGGAACACGTCAGCAACCTCCAGAAATTCATTATGTAATACTAAACTCATGTTATCACAACAGTCTCTCCGAAGCCCTTTGAACTATCACGCTGCGGAGCGCATTCCGAGTTAACTGGCAAAGCCCAGGATACTGCCTAATGTCGCTTCTAACTTTCTAAACTTATCATTGTCACTATGGCACTGATTAAACGTTTGTAGGTTACCTTTCTCGGGAAAAATGTTTAAGAAGGGGCATTTATCACTGCTACTTTCAGAGCAAGAAATTCACTACCACTTTAATGAATGAAATTGAATTGACAATCATAACCAGTTGAAAATGTTGACAACTTTCAGAATATTAACAGCCATAATGACAAGTGACAAAAGTGAGGCAATCACCCAATACTTTCCCTGACTTAGCCGTAAAGGTGGATAATGAAACGATAAAATAGTTCTTTGAAAAACTTAACGCCGGCTTCTGCTTTTAATAGGTAACTATAGTTGCTTATAGCTACTCAGCTATAGTTAGACAGAAATGTAACTTGGTCGGCAGATATATAAATATATATAGCAAACAAGCATATGTTTGTAATATATATTACATTGTGTATCGCTATGTGTACACAAATTTGCCAACCGTTTCAATGTCCTAACGCGGGTGTGACGAGATTCAACAAGCAAACATATGACCTTAATCCCGATGAATCTAAACCATACATATTTGTACGTAGGTTAGCATGCATGTATATTACATGTAAGTATACGTGTATGCCGACCTACGTACAAATATGTATGGTTTAGATTCAACGGGATTAAGGTTATATGTTTGCTTGTTGAATCCCGTCACACCAGCGTTAGGACATTGAAACGGATGATAAATTATAATTGAAATTATAATTATAGGTACGAACGCTTACCGATATGCAGATAATAGATAAAGGAAAAACGAAAAGTCTCCAATCATCGTCTACATAGTGGAATAACTGGATGCAAGTTCGACCGATGCCATTAGATATAATAATTACAAGGACGATCTACAAATTTCTCTGAAGTTATAAAACAGTACACTAACTATCTCCGAAATAAGAAGACCGGATAACGATCTCTTATGTGTGTTTTTCCGAAATCCAAGACGTAAAGTGTATGGAACGCATATTAAACAACCATACACCAGTAATAAAACTGGTAATGTAACGACGGTTTCGCAGACTGGGATGAGTGGGATGTCGTAGTTCCAACTGCCCGACCAGTCCTAAAACACAGGAATGTATATAACTTGGGATGCCTACCCCGGACAGATTTCCACAGATTATCTTACGTAGAGGATCCATCAAAGCACATGATATTTGATTCACGGATCAAACAAATTTCCTGGAATCAAAGTGAAATAAACACATCAACTTTGAACCAGTAAAACAAAATTGGATGTTTTGTTTCAGCTTACGTTTTGTCACATTATATTCGGGTGTTTTCACCGCTCACCTTCTAACACTTGACGTTTCATCTTTTTAGTTCCATTATTCGGACTTATATCAATGGTTCCGCTTGTTGCTGCAATAAATTAATGGGTCCATTGGATTCAATGGGTGACAGACGGAAGTAGAAAGCCACGGCGAAGAATCTCTGTACCAGAGGGGTATTTGCACATCGTAACTTTCTTGGTTGTATCGAGGGCTAAAACGGGGAATAAATAGATAAACAAACATGTTAATAAATGCACTCCTACTATGGTTAAACACGCAATTCCGTGGCCAGGTGCACATTCGTATAAGGTATGAACTATTCAACAGACGACCATACATACGTGGCTGTGTACAGAATAGTATGCTGGGATTTGGATTAAGTGTTGGAGTAGCGATCCAGACGAAATTTGAACGCAGCGACTGTCGTGGCGTTCACGATATGTTCTGGCGGGGAGTTCCAGGCTTTGCACGCCCGAACCGAGAAGAAACTGTGCCTTAGCTCGAGTCTGCTGTACTGGCATTTTGTTTTTAATGAATGTTCTCTGAGTAAGCTAGTATCCGCACACATGATCATGGATCTGCACGGATGGTTAGGGGTCTTCATAATCATGAACGCCAAAATTAGTTCACCTCTCTGTCTGCGGTATTCCAGAGAGAAGAGATTAAGCTCGCGAAGCCGCTCGGTGTAGGGCTTTGCACCCAACCCACGGACTGCTTTTGTCGCACGCCTCTGAACAGTTTCCCGAATTGGTTTGTCCTTTTGTAAATGAGGAAGCCAAACAATGGTTCCCTGTTCGAGGTGAGGACGAACAAAGCTGTTATACAGGTGGCTGAAACATGATCGCTCAAATTTTCCAAACAAGCGCTTCAGAAGCGCTAGCACGCTATTGGCTTTCTTGGCACTGGCCTCAGTATTGGGAGAACTCAAGAGGTTGCGTGTCGCAACAGTGCCAAGGTCTTTTTCTCTGTCTGTGACTTGGAGCAGGACTCCACCGGGGGAATAAGGGAAGTTGTGTTTGTGCTTGATATGCATGACTTTACACTTGCCGGTATTGAACTCGATGGAGTTAGATTTGTACCACTTGTAAAGTGCACTAATATCAACCTGCTAGGCGCTCGCGTCGGAGCTGTTTCGCACAATGCGCCAGATTTCGATGTCGTCGGCAAACAGTAGCAGTGGGGACGAAACTACGGATGGCAAGTCGTTGATAAGGATAGAGGAGAGCAGTGGCCACAGGATGGAGCCCTGTGGTACACCGCTGGGGCTGAGTCTGGCAGAAAATATAGAGGAACCCACCCGCATACGGTAGGGACGGTTTGATAAATAAAATTTTAGCCAGCGGAAAAGGTTGCCCCTGACGCCGCAGCGGTAAAGCTTGTCGGGTAGAACAGAGTGATTCACTCGGTCAAAGGCCTTGGCGAAGTCCAGATAAACAGCATCGACTCCCTCTCCCCTGTCGGCAGCGAGGGTCCATTGGTCTACAGCTAGCAGCAAACTTGTAGTGCATGAGCGGCCGCTTAGGAAACCATGTTGCTCTCTGCAGAAGAAAGATTGTGTTAGAAGATGCTTAGACAGTGAGTCGTGGACGAACGCCTCAAGGACTTTCGATACACATGATAGGAGGGCGAACGGACGATAGTTGCAAGGCTGAGTGCGCTGTCCCTCTTCGAAGATAGAAGTAATATTCGCTGACTTACAGCTTTCGGGTACTGTTCCTGCAGCAATTGACCGTGTGAACAAGATGCTTAGCGGGACAGCTAACTGTGCAGCTCCTTGGGCAAGGACTAGAGGAGATATGCAGCCTGATCCGGGAAAGGTGGGTTTGATCCTCTGCAGTTTAGTTAGCACGGCATCCGCTGTGGTGTCTACTGTGGAGATTTCTTCAGAGGTGTCGACGCTTTCTGCCGTGGGGCAGATAGGCACGCCGTTCGTAAGCACAGTACTGTAGAAGTCGGCCAGAACTTCAGCAGCTTCGCCATCTGAGCAAGTAGGCCCTTGCTGGCCGGCTAACAGGGGAACGCCAGCTTTGGCTTTACGGGTTTTGGAGACAAATTTGTACAAACTTTTAGGGTCACTGACGAATCGCTGAGTTAAACGTCGCTGGAAATCTAGTCGATCCTCCATGATTAGTTTGGTGCATCGGTTTCGAAGTTCCGCGTGCAGGTTGCGATCATCTAGATCCCCCGACGTTCTGTATCGAGCCCATGCTAGACGTTTAGCATGGATGGATTTTAACGTTCGGGACCGCAATTGCTGCTGCGGTTTCCGGTTGGTTTTACAGTAGAATGGTATTGAGCAGTCTATCGCTTTGCAAATGTTGTTAGTAATATGGTCACACATTTCCTCAACCGACAGTGGTGAGTTAGGCTGAACCCACGAAGCAGTAGCTAAGTACGCGTTCAGTACGTCCACTCTAGTCCTTTGGAAGTTCCTTTTGGGAACATTTGCTCTGTGAATAAGCTCAGCGCTGCAAATGTAATCGAAGGTTATTACGTCGTGGTCACTTAAGCCAAGCGGGGCATCCGCGGTTAAGTTGTCTATCATTAGGTCCTCATTGGTAAAGATGTAGTCTAGGCAGGAAGGAGCTTGGCCGTCGCGCCATCGTGTACAGTCAGTGACGTGTTCGGTAAGGCCAGCAGCTGCAACTGAAGCTAGAAATGTTGCACGCATGGCATCGGAGGGGCCTTTGCATGAATAGGATTTAAAGTCGATTTGTGGGAGGTTGAAGTCTCCCAATAATGGGACATGTGAGTATCCCAGAGAGGGGATACACGTGAGTCCGAAGAGGATTGCCTCGTCGCGGTCGGGGCAGGAGCAGGGAGGTCGATAGACTACGCCAACTAATAATCTGTCGGAGCTGGATAGCTCAACGGAGCGCCGGACAGATTCAGGGACAGCTGTGAGTATTGGGTGGGACACGGAGGTGGCCGGGAGGGAGTTGCGGATATAAAGGGCCACACCACTTCCTCTGCCCGTTGGTCTATAGTTCCGGAAAAGCAGCATGTCTGCAATGTCGAGCTCGTTATCAAGGTGATTTGGTGAGAACCATGTTTCGGTAATTCCGACGATAGAGAAGTCGTTCTTGAGGCGAAGCGCACGGATTTCAGCAAGTTTGCTGATCAGGCTTTGGGCGTTGGTATAGACACATTTGACAGAATTAACTCTGAATGAGTGCAGGTTGCCGGAGCCGGATGAAGACTGGGTTTCTCGGGGGATGCTGGGCGCATCCGCAGGGTTGTCGCCGACTCTGACTGAGCCGGCTGGTGGACGTTTTTTTAAGAATTCAGGTCTACTAAGGGAACGACTAACCGAGCAGCCCGTGCTAGGTAGTCAGCTCGCAACTTCTCGCGTTCCTCCTTGGAGCGGTCGGGGTGGAATTTTATGCCTCCCTGCATTCGATGGCGCTTGTGACAAAAACGTTCAAGTATGTATGCCGCTTTCTCAGGAGCAGTCACGGTGATTTTGAGCATCCGTGGTAGAGGATCAGCGGGGGTCGGGCTAGTGTGCGGGATAAATTTTCTAGCCCTAGGACAGATGAGAGACATTTCCATTGATCGATATCATGTGCGGAGTTGTCCCCACATGTATCAGGCACATTTCTGATGATAATTTTGCGGGAGCGGCCGACAGCGACCGCATTTTTCATCGCTTGTTTTCTTCGTTGTCGCTCGATCCAAGGTATGTCGGGAAAGATTGAGGCGCTGCCAAAGGAGCGCAGTTTGTAGGCTGCTAGGAGGACCTTCTCGGTTTCCGACGGGCTTGTAAGGGAAATCCGTGCCAACCTCGGTTTGTTGACATGTGGTGAGTCAGGCTTCCTTGC
>JTDE01003588.1:48407-59002 GCA_014338405.1 Paragonimus skrjabini miyazakii
ACTTAGCTACTGGACCATATGAAGAGATCAGTGAGCAGATGATCAATACACTTCTTTATAAATTCAAAGCACAAACCAGCAAGTTCCTGCGGGGAATCCAAGAAAAATGTGGACAGTCTAACCGGTTCATGCTCAATCCGAAGAGTAAC
Source organism: Paragonimus skrjabini miyazakii (assembly GCA_014338405.1). Classification (NCBI taxonomy): domain Eukaryota; kingdom Metazoa; phylum Platyhelminthes; class Trematoda; order Plagiorchiida; family Troglotrematidae; genus Paragonimus; species Paragonimus skrjabini miyazakii. The sequence goes on from JTDE01003588.1 coordinate 48,557, forward strand.
CGTCCTTCGCGTTTCTATGGCCTTCCAAAAGTGCATAAAACAGGAATACCTAAACAACCTGTTACGTAGGGTATATGGTGTGGGCTATAGATAAATGACTATGGCCTAACGCTAACTACATATAACAAAAGAAGGGTACACAGTTGAGTAGTAAGGTGTATAACAAATAGGAATAAACAGGAAGATGGCTAGAACATAGACAAGCCAGGAGACACACGTATGGTACAAAATAATGTCCGTGTTGATAATATTGTGGATAGCAGTATCCAGGTGTATGCTGTGTGTTGGTAGTGTTATAGGGATAGGATCACGTGGATGGGATGTGGAGCGGTACAGTTGTGATGTAGCTCACGTCCTCGTGTCCGTTGGGTTTGCACGTTGCTGTCTTGTTCACCGTCCGAGACGCGACGTCAGAAGTTGTGTTGCTGTCAGTTTAGTCGCCTTCATGTGCGGGCATCACAACATGCCTGTAAGTTAACGCGCGTGAGTTCGCTCAGTCGATGGGTGCGTGTGTGCGTGCATGTGACCTTGCCTCTCGCACTGTTGAGGGGAGAAGGCGTCACCGTCTGTCAGATGGGTGAAGGTGAACTTCGCGTAGCGGAGCCTGTGTGTGCAGAGTGGACAGGGCTTGTTGAATCACACGTTAGCCTGTGGAGCGCGTGGTGTGTGTGTGTGTGACCTTGAGAATAGGCCAAGGATACGTGAGTGAATGAGACAATTAACGTGTGGCTCCAGACCGGATATCGGGCGAATAGATGGCTACGATCGAGCCATCGAGCTTAGCGCAGGGTGCTGAACCGTTCCACTAGTCCCCATCAGCATTGTTGACCTTCAAAATGAAAATAAAATACGATATGTGCCTGTTATAAGTACAGTAGACGGCCAGTGAGTCGTACGCGACTTCTCGATCTCGTGATTATTACAGGGGTTTTCGCGTGTTCCTTCTTGTCCTGCAGTACTGATGTGTGATTCGGGTTGTTATTGCGCCACACACATTCTCAATATGTGCTGGTTTCAGACGATCCAGTGAAATTGTGTTGGTGCGATTGCCTTTCTGTATGGTAAAATATATGGGGCTGCGTTTTAACACCAGAAATGGGGGTTGTAGAGGAGGTTTAACGGTGTCTTTCCGAACAAAAACGTGTGTATATGACATCATGTCTGAAAGCAGGAATGACCGTCGAGTGTGTTGTCGCGTTTCGGGAGGCTGAACATTACTCATGCTCACTGAGACGTTGAACGTAGCTAGAAGGATCGGTGTATTCATTCGTTTTAGATGGTGATACGAACTGTCTTGGTAAGCGTAAGGTAGTGCCAAACACAAGTTCGGCAGAAGAATGACTGATGTCTTGCTTGGCAGCTGAACGTAGTCCTAGGAGAACAATGGGTCGGCGTTCTGTCCAATGCGTTGGGTCCTCATGTGTCTCCAGAGCAGCTTTGAGTTGACGATGAACTCGTTCAACGAGGCCACTGGCAAACGGATGATACGCTGTTGTCCTGGAATGATTTGTGCCGATGAGATTTGTGAGGGCGTGAAAAGGTTGTGATTCTAACTGTTTCCCATGGTCCGCTGTAATGATGGATGGTACACCAGAGACAGATATCCATCTTTCTAATAATGTGCGAGCGATGGTGGTTGCGGTTTTGCTTTTGATGGGTATTGCCTCGGGCCATCGAGAAAATCGATCAACACAAGTTAAAATATGTGTAAAATCTTGTGAAGGGGCAGTGCTAGATGCAGTCGTCGTCATTACTGACTGGCCTGACTGTATCCACTGGCATGGTAGAGTGCACTTACGAGCTTTGGTTCCGAATGTGGCGTGATACCGACAGAGGTTACGGTGACAACCGTTAGAACGCTGTGTCTCACGTGCTGGAGAGCATGTAGGATGGTGACGACTGTGATTGCGGTTTCGCGATGTTTGATTTAGCTGAAGCTTTTCCAAGTTGCTAGTTAGCAGCTCAATTTGACGGCAAAGGACGTGTGTTAAGGAATCTTGTGGTGTTGTAACAACCGAACTGACTTGCGGAGTGTTGGGAATGCTGATGATCTCGTCCACGAGGTCAGCTAATTCCTGCAAAGGCATCTTTTCACGTGAGAGTCAGATGGTGCGAACGAAAGTTGAAAGACGCTGTAGAAATAGTTGGCGAAATAATACTTCGTCCATGGACCGCCCGTCCAGCATTTATAACAAACGTCGAAGAAGTTGAGATGGTTTTCGATCGCCGAGTTCCTCACCACCGATCAGTCGCTCGAGTCGCGTCTGTTCAGATTGTGTGGTGCGCTTCAGTCGTGTAGCTTTGAGATGCTCGTAAGGCTCTGATAGATGCGGATTCATGATGACATCTCTAGCCTCTTGTATAATCCAAAAGGATTCGGTCATCGCACTACATGCACCGTCAGAGAATCACAGCGTAGGTTTTGATCAAGCTCGAGTGATTCACAATGGTCTGCTTTCCCATTGTAACGTGCGGTCGAAACCAGCAATCGCGCACAGGTTGGATTTGAATTGCGTAACGAGGCCTCCTGCTGTGTTGTCGGTGCCGTTTTAGTTTTCGTTTGTGTAAGTCGTGTGCATGGCTTACTGGGCCATTGACTCATGCTTGTTTCTTGTTGTTTCCTTTTACAGCACTGTTGTTGGCACCCCTACTACGGAACAACACTATCCCTTGGTGTCTCCACGTGGCCCCAAACTTGGTCCGCAGGCGTACCGGACAGCCAGAGTAAAGACGGGTGGTTTGCATGTTACACCATGCGGAATGCTGCTGCGCTGAAGCTCTCACCATTTACACATAACACGCTTGTGTTAATCGCAATGATGGCAAACCCCTGTCTGCAGTGTGACGTGGAGGGATAAACAACACCAGACACAGACGAATCTTATCTACATCAGTCTTACCCCCGCCTAATGGACAAACGATTCGACCAACCAATTCAGATGCAACGCAGATTGACCTAACCATGGCAAATCTCACGTGACCTATGTTCCCTTGTTAGTGTGATTTCGATTACAACACTCCTGAGGAAGGCCACCCGAGGTGGTTGAGACGTAGAGTATTCCAACTTGCTCATAACGTTGTGTTATTCTCATTCCGTTTATCAGCAACACGACGCCCAAACTGTTTGACTTCATTCACACAAAATTGGGTGCGGATATCTTGCAATAGATTGCTAATCTCTGTTATGTGTGTGCTTGTGTGTATGTAGACTGTTTGCGATGGGGTGGGTGACAGGTGTGCCGTAAACCTTTCCTGCGCGATGTCATTGTTGTCCAGCCAGTAAATCCTGTCAAACAACTGACAGTTTCACGCCATCTGGTCGATTCATCATTTGCGGTGTATTAGCGATCAGCAAGGCATCTGCCATTATACGCTCCTTGTGGTTAGCGAAACCACTTTTTAGCCCAGCCGAATTCAACTTGGTGGTGGCTGAGAATCGCGTGTGCAGCAATCGCTGAATCATGCTAAAATTTCTGGTGTTGCTGAGCGTCGGTAGGCAGCTTCTTACTTCATCTTATGTGTTCTTTAGTGCGTGATTACAGCTACCGTGCGGTCTGTTTAATGTACGAAGCCTGACAATCCTTACATTTACTTCGGTAAACACAGTCCAGAACTGTTCGTTTGTCCTTTAAGTGGACTAACTTATTCCCTAACGTGTTGATGACTTTAAGTTCCACTATAATATTGTACTGATTGAGGAGCCGTCTAAGGTCCTCCGGTGTATTCCTTCTGTACGGAATAACGATAATCGGTAGCCAGTTCCTGGGTTCATTAATCCTGTAACAAGGTAGCTGCTGAATTGGAAGTAAAATCTTGAAACAGTTACCGTTAGCTTTTAGTGTCGACTGTACAATCTTGTATTCTTTCGACAGCTCGTCTTCGGAACTGGTTAATAGCAAGGCCTTATGAAACAAACTGTATGCAACTGCCTTCTTGGCGCACATGGGATGTTCTGAACTAAAGGAAAGGTGCCGATTAGAATGGGTGTCCTTTCTGTACATGCCTGTGTCCAGGTTACCGTCGGCTACTTACGTATTCTACAGTCTAGAAAACCCAGCTCGCGGTCTGCTGATTTGCCCTCAAACGTACAGTTGATGTGCTGATGAAAGGAATTTTTGTGTTCCATGAATTTATCTGCGTATCATCACCAACGTATCATCGGCAAACCTCGATCAGATTCTGGGTGGATCAAGAAAGCTGGACAGCAACTTTTTTTCTTGATATTGCATGAACAAGTTAGCAACTGTAGGAGAGATGGGTGAGCTCACTGCTACTCCGTCTGTTTGATGATAGACAACCCCCTTGAACGTAAAGAAAGTAGACTGTAAGCAATGCTCCGTGGCTTCTATAACCTCATCAACCGATAAACCTCTTCGTTCAACTAAGATGGCATCTGCTTCAAGAAGCTGGCGAATCACCTCCAAACGTTTCTTCACTGGAATCTTGGTGAACAACAAAACAATATCAAAGCTGACCAGACATTCATCCGGGGTTAAGCTAAGTTCCTTCAGCTTAGTAACCAGTTGTATGGAATTCCGAATAGAATGGTCTGTGCACTTCTCAAGATGTTTAAGAGACAAACATTTGGCCAGGGCATATGTTGAGGTTTCTGTATAGCCAGCGTTTATGTATTTTTGGTAAACCGTAAAACCTCGAGACCAGATATAATTTTTACGCAGGATCCAGCTTGTTGACAATGACGTTGACAGTTAAGTTTCCAGGTAGACTGCAAACATTGTGACCAAGAGGGATGGTATGATGGTGTATTGACTAGCTATGAAACATCTACTGGTATATAATCCAAAAACCTGAAATCGATAGCATCTACCATCAGATACCAGTTGCAACTAGTCCTTTTGAATACCTCCAATCTGATTGTAGACAAACAATTACGAACAGCATCCAATGTTCAGTTTATTTGAGGTGACAGATAATCACCATGTGACAGAAACATGTGAATCAGAATACCTCTACGACGCGTTTTATTAGGCGGTACTGAACCCTTTAGCTACATTTCTTTGAGTTTACATTCAGATCTAAAAGTACATTCATGGTTCATTTATCTCGCATTAAACTTTTAATCTCGCAGTAGATTTATGAACTTCAGATTAGCATTGCTGACATGAAGTGCACACTTCAATGCATCCACTAGGTCGTGTCACTGTATAACTCACGCTAGTGGGAATTTCAACGATAACAGTCTGCTTCGAAATTATACATTGGCTGCTTTTGAGCTTTGAAAATCCATAACATTTACCCTGGTCTAACTAAAACATGGCCTGTTTCTAAATGGCAGTTGACCGTTTCGCATCACTCGTATACTGTTCATTGGAAGGCTATGTGATCAGAATGTGCTTGTTTGCATTTCCAGTGAGTCTAAACCATACCATAGTGGAAGATGTTCGTAACTACACTGATGACTAAATAATTAACGATTGGTTTTGGTGGATTCCGTTGACTTATCACCACGAAGTACGTACAGATAATTTAATCACCGTTGCCCACAAAGACTGCAACGGATGCCATACTGCTTGACACCGGGCAATGCAGAACACAACGTCTCTCTAACAGTACTTCACCAATGACCATATTACGTTATCTTCCGGTAGGTGACTGATTGCAGAACGGGTATGCTTGTCATGAATTAAATACCAACAAATATTACAGTGCAGCCCGAGGGTATGTTTGGTTTGACAAAAGATGAGGTATTGTGTGGAACAGTCTGTATGCGTTTTTCATGTGAAATCACTCACTTCGGCTGGCAGAAAGCATGCTGCACCGGGAAAGGTATGTTATACATTGTTCTGCAATGTCTAACCAACAAATTTGCCTGATAACCAACTATTACGATCAGCATAGGAAGCAAACTTGTATCACAGTAAGTACGACTCATTAATGTTTATGCAGTGTCACACGCAGGTGACATATTTTTATCCTATCTAACATAGGTATGACCAATGTGTTCCATAACACGCCACATACCTTCCGGGTAGATGGTGCAGAAATACAGCAATACAGCGATAGAAAGCTTAATTTAAGGTAAAAATGAAGGTGCTTCTTACTGTTGTATCCGCAGGCTTAAAATTGTTTCTTTTTAGTTCCAGCCTTATGTTGCTAAATTAATATCACAGTATCAAATTCATCTGTCAGTTTATCTATTTATCGACCGATCTGGTGAGTTAAAAATAAGTTTTTCCTAAACGTCAATTTTTACACATATCCCATGATGGGAACGACACTATATGTACAAGAATGTGAAGACAACAACGTTGTTTATGATAAGCCACCGTGGTCAAAATATGAAACAACCAGGCTAAACGCTTCAGAATGTCCATCTGGCCTTCTGACCGATCGGCAACTACATCATGGTGTAATTTGTGCACATTCGGTTGACTGATAGCTGCCAAACTCAAGATGACCTTAGCTATCTTTGAAAGATGAAAGCAGCAGTAGATCTAAAAAAACGTTAGATGCTTCCGCCTTGCACATTATTGTCAGTTTCTATGATGATTCAATCAACAGACGGGACAGCAAACCATACATACAATTTTCTGAAAGAATTCCGTCAAATTTCGCGTTTTTAGTCAGAATAAAGTAGCGATAACTTCGGTGACAACTTGATGGTTGATAAACGCAACACTGCCGTGATTAATACTGAAATAATTGGGATATAGTTGGAGTGTGAACAAATCGCAGTTCAAAGCAGTAAACGATATGTGAATGAGGCATAGGCGATGAGACTATTTGCAAGAAAAGAAGAAGCAATTTCACATAAATAATTGTATCAAAACATGGCCTATAACTGAAAATTGCTCTCATCCTATAGTTATGCATCGACAGGTTCAAACAACAACGAGATATACGTGTCAGTCATTCAGCATAATACATACAAAAAGTAGAGAAGAAAGAACTGATTCTTAACGTTGAGTAAGAACAAGTAATTCGCCTAAATCTTTCTACATTAATCATGTATCAAGCAGCACCACTAAGCCAGGCTAAAAGAAAACAACAAAATCTCTAGAATGAAATGCAATATTTGAACTCGACCCGCGAGCTTGTAATGGGAAAAACAGCAGCGTTTGCCCCACTGATTCTGATCAGCAGCCTCATGTTTACAAAATATTATGGTTAAATGTAGCGGTAAGAATGGACTGATGTTAACTATTATCCCCTTTCGAACCAACCTTATTATGTGCAGATAAAACGAATCATAAATCCAAAATTAGCTGATTTCGCGAATGAGGTGATAAGTTAGTCATTTATTCTGCAGCACTCACCAGGAAGGAAGCCAACTGCGCCAAATTATAGGGACACATCCGGCAAGAAAGTAATCAGAAATTCTTTACTCAGACTTTTCTGGTCTGTATGCATAGATGGCCGCGCACGCTTCTGCATGTCCCTATTCGGTAAGATCAAAGACAGCTCATCTAGTGCTACGAATGAATTATGGAATGGTGGTAAATGTGACCAGCTTTTGGAACAGTTGTCAGATGAACCAAACTTATGAAACTTGTCAGCAGATTGTTAACAGGTACGACAGCTGCGATACTTAACGTACGTGCCAATCATCTCAGAACTTCACTGAATAAACTGAAAAAATCCTGTGAAAAGGATATTAATTTTGATTCCACTGAACAGGAACACGTATTTAAATGTGCTGCAGAAAGTGGCGATGTGAGCACATTATGTTTTTCTAGTGAACATCCTGAAAAATACGCTGGATCAACCGTGGAATGGAAGAGTATCGCACAGAACTGGAACCGCTCGTTTTGAGGTAGACACACCGGAAGCTCCCATCCCGAAGAATAACGCGAATGATCCCACTAAATAATTTCCAAGACAAAACTAAGGACCAGTTTAAAAAGTCACTTTATTTCTCGAAACCGTGTATAGCAATGAAGACAAGTACACGGGCATTTATATGATTAGTATGACCTACGAATATTTTCGAAACAGAAGATCGAAGGGCACTTGCTAACAGTAGCAGTTAAGGTCACCGAGCAAAAAATGATTCTGACTGATTAACGGTCGTGTAGATAAAGTAATTTTAGATGTTGTCTCTGGTCTGTTGTTTGAATTTCTGTTCATTGTGACTGACCGAATACTATTCTTAAGGGAAGGGGCGTTTTGTGGGAGGGACGGACCTGGGTTTCGTGACAGTGTGTTCTACGGGGACAAATTTTCTTGTACTGTGCCATTCTGTACAACGTGTTGCTTCGTTTACACATCACGTAAAGAAATCCTAATTTTCAACATGATGTTCTCCTACATATGCTTTACGCTTGCGACTGATGAGAGTAATCGAAATATTAACATATCGTAACATCTCTTCTTTCTGCATTGATAAAATTATTGAAGAGAACTCAGTTTTTCAAATTTTGGTTCGTATATTGTACAGTTTCTATACAATGTTTACCAATGCGAAGTAAGGCTCTTAAGTCTACATTGAATCTTAAAGCAACATTTTAATATCGTCAAATCATTTTCAGAGGACTTTTTCTACAACAGTTTAACGATTACTGCAAGGGGTTTACACAAATACTTGGCAAACCAGAACCGTTAATTTGAACAGACGGACAATGAGAGAAAAATGGTGGTCTATTTGTAACTGTTGTTTAACGATGAGTTCAGCATACGGCAAACAACATGAAGACATAGATTTGGTCAAACAAATGTTCAACACACCAAGACGCAATGTGTTTACTGAAGCTTAAAATCTACCTCTGCTTTCAATAAAAGGAGATCAGCCTATCGGTGCCACCGTTTACATGTAACCGCGGATAGAGTTGCTTAAGCATAAACCAAGGTGTTTTATTTAGAGGGCAATGCAACATTTTTTTTATGCAGATACTGATTTTGTTGCCGAGAAATACAGTCAGTGAATCAGGGATACAAATGATGTTCACAGCCACTAGACACCTAAGGATCACTTGTCATTTTACCAACCCAGCCTGTTTATTTAGAAATCTATAAGACTCCTTTGATACAAGTTTCTTGCAGTTTGCAGAGGCTGTCGCAGTTACTGGACGAAAGCCGACCTTGTGTGCTTTGAAACAGTTGTCTGTGAACTTGACCTCTTTTTGAACTTAGTGATCTTTCCTGACCCATCAATCAAATGTGCACTCAACTCTTAATCGTTTCATATAAAAAACGATCCATGTTATTGTAACTTTGTTACCGCTGAGAAAATACGAAATGCTTACGTCCGCCATCTTTCGTGTTCCAACTGGTTCACTTCAAAAATGGTAACTAGTAGAACAATATCACTAAAAAGACATCACGTTTAATGCAAACTACAGGCGCTGCACATAAGTATACAAAGGTATGTTTCGGAATAAAATGCTGAGACGGTGAGTAAAACCTAATGATCCAATTCCGTCACATTGTGAGAGTATACAGCAAACTTCCATTACTAAGTAATTACAAAACAAATCTGTTGTACAGCAAAAGACTAAATAGTTTTTTTTCACACGATGTTGGCTTATTCCAACTGGTTATTTGCAGTTTCACCTCGGATAGGTGAACATAAGAAATGTTTTCTAATATCCTATTTATAGTACACAAACAAATTCAGATACGCTTTGTCACAGAATCACAGCTAACATTCGCTTCAGTTGTTACGGAAAAATTAGTAATAAGTTACTAATTAGTAGTCGTGGATTTGGTTTGTTTCAAATTGACCATCAACCAAAATTGATCGCAACTGTCGCATTCCCATAGACAATCCAGTAGGCCGCTTTCGAACAGCAGAAGCACTAGACTGGGGTTTCTCTCTTGTTGGAGCTCATCCGTAATGCATATCCTTGCCACTGCCGGGATTAGAACTCCGGCCAGGCTTTCATGAGGCAACCGTGTTTACCACTGCGCCGTTCACCTCACGTTAGGCACAACCGAATTATCCCCTTTCGAAAAGTAGCACTAGTATTAACTACGGGAGACTCGAGTATAATGCAGTGTACAGATCGAACTTTGTGTCAACTTTGTAGTTTTCTAAACACTCCTAAGAAGGAGACCAAAACGAACAGAACTTTGAAGTCTGCTGTGCAAATACCGTATCGTGAACAGACAGCTGAAAAAATTCGCTCCATACTTTCTGAGTACGCTATCCGGACCGTATTCCGGTTAGATAATACCTTAGAACGACTGGTGATGCATCCGAAGGATCCAGTTTCTATAGGTGACCAGACAGACTGTGTCTACGATATCAAATGCGGTGATTGCAATACCGGCTACACTGGAGAGACAAGCAGACAATTGAAAGTGCGTGTTGCCGAACACAAGAGGCAAACGAGGTTTCCTCTCAGGAACGCATATCAGCTTCAAAAGCTGGAGAAGGATTCGGCTATTTCACTACATGCACTGTCAGAGAATCAAAACTTATGTTCTGATCAACCCCGAGCGATTCACAAGGGTCTGCCTTCCCATGCGGAGCGATGCTGTACTGAA